>CBVK0100794374.1:0-14699 GCA_900067695.1 Picea abies | reverse complement strand
CTTGGTCATAGGGGTCTAAGATCCAAGAGGGAATTCACCTGTCCGCAGGGGGAGTTTCCTACAACAGGGATGTTAGGTAAAACTGAACATGCACCCATCAAATTGTGTCAGCTACAACTAAACATGCACCCCTCAAATTACAGCATTTCATTTCTTATATTTGTTGGTGAATGAAAAACCCAAAAATCTAACATTTAGTTGTATTTTGTTGCATTCTCTTCTCCACTTTTCTTTATGTCTCTGCCCATATTTGTTTTTCGCATCTTTTCAGTTTCCTTTCTTTCTCGAGTTGAGGTTTTCTACATGCAATTTTTACTACTCAATAATGCACAAACGTTGTCCATAAAATGGCTCAGCATCAATAATACTTTCTCTTCAAAAATAGAAGAGGAAATACTTTTGTCTTACAGCTTCTTCTCCCTAGAAGCCTTGATATTCTATCTTGTATACTATTCACTCCATGGTGACTCTTATTCATCGGAATATGCTTCTTTGATTCACTCTCTACCGGCCTAACTAGAATCTGCTTCTTTGACTCACTAAAGTTGCTTCACTCTTCGCAAATTTCTTAATAAAAGTCAAAATAAATGTCATCACCATGTGTTTTCCTATTGAATTTAACTTTGTCTTGGATTTCCATATTTTCCTATCATTTGTTAGAGTAGCTAATTCTAACAAATATCCGTATTGAGTTAGCTAATCTCAACACCTTTTTACATTTCAAATTCCAAGACATGTAAAACTTAAATTATCATAAACCCTTCATCAATATATTTTCATTTTTTTAAGGAATATTAATATCTCCCATACACTTTAATCTCCCATATACTTTCATAGTAACAATTTGTATATATCCAAATACATCCCATCGCATATAATTCAACTCAATTTTAAAATTCAATATATTCACTAGTGGTTCTTCACATGGTGTAACAAGTTTTCTCCAAATAGAATTGGCTATGAATTGGATGTACAATAGAATAGTTGTACTTCCTCCTTATAATGATTTCCAATCCTTTTTAATATATATAATCGTTGGGGACTTACAATGATTTCTAATCATTGGAAAAAAACTTCAGTCTTAATCAATATTTGAATCTAACCAACGAGGAGATCTTTGCATAAATGACATGCAACCATTTTTCACAAAATTTCTAAAAGAAGAAATAAATGGAAATTAAGGGAGTCTTTACGAGCTTTACCAAATCATTCCAAGTTTTGGCGTCAGGCAGCTGACTTCTTGGTGACAACCTCCGGCGGCCCACTCCATAACATCTTCCTTGCATAATTCAACCGACACTCGACCAACTTTGGCTCTCTCTCTGCGCATTTTCCTCAGAGCGTGAAACTCTCGATGGCATACTTCGACTACAAATGGAATGCTTATACTACATATTCATGCAGATGGCATACTTCGACTGCATGAAATTCCAACCGAATTTTTCGACAACTTCTTGCAGCACATAATAGTGATTTATCTTCATATGCTATACAAATACAGTTTCAAGATCGATTCCTCTTCTCTCAGTAGGGGCGACTTCCATATTCCAGGGTCCTTGGTCCCTCCAATGATGGAGTGAGGTCTAGACCTACTCTAATACCATGAAAGTATTAAGAAAAGATAGAATTGATGCAACACACTACACTATATATGTGTATTCTATTAATATGAACATGTACAGTTACACAATATGGTTACAAGAAGTTACAGAGTTACCGACTCCTGTAATGGTCAACTAACTAATTAACTAGTTAAGGATGTAATTAGGTATTTTCCTTAACAATTCATAGTATGTGCATATCACTAATTACACATAGTCATATACATAGAATGACATACTCCATCTTAGTAAGCAGACATATTGGTCACCGTTGTCCGTAAAGCAGAGAACTTAGCAAAACTATAAATGGCCATGGATCAAGTGCTAGGATTGGAGAAACGTAAGTAAGTGTAAAGGCAATAGTGATGTAGTATAACACTAAGAGTTCTCTTGAAGCATACGATTGTACATGGATCGACGTAATATACGCATATTATGGAGCTCTTAACACATAAGATATACCATGTAACCTTAATAGACATTAGCTTTTTATTACTTCGTAGGTAACTTATACTTGACCTATTACTAAGCTTGTAGAAGTGAGTCCACAAGATACTATGCATCTAGATTCAATAATAAACCTAGGCTAAGATTATACCAAGGTTAAGTAATAGTTGGTAAATTATAAGGCATAACACAGTATTTCATTGTCTACATTCCAGGGTGAAATGAGTACAAAAGAGTTATTTACCATTCCATAACTATGAGGTGCTTGCTCAATCTAGTTGAATGTGGTGCATCTAAGAATTTACTATCACGAAGATTATGATAGTTGAGCCTTATCTATGAATTTACATGGAAAGCACCATTAGGTAGAAACCACTATGCTCTCTAGTCCATGAAGCGATTCTGATTTCAGGATAGATTAGTGCCCAAAAGTAAATCTAGAGTACTATGAAAGGTAACTATAATATACTTAGTCTTAATCGCAATAACAATAGGGTTAGCGATACTAAATAAGTATCACTATTGGCATAACATATATGCATTTTGTAGAATGCAAGGCTTATTAGCAGCACCCTTTGGGTTATATCAGAGCCCTAGCACATCTGGAGTACAAGGATTTAATAAATTACAGGTAGTTTACTAATGTTAAGTAATTAAAGTTAGTCTAATACGCAATACTGCATACGACCCAGGTGTTTAATTAACTATATCCTTTATTTACTTATATTAGACTCTAATACGCTACACCTAGCTTAACATAGTCTAATGTACAACATCCATATATGAGGTACTAGCAGTAACATCAAACGGAAAGGTCGATAAAGAGTTAATTTACATATTTATATCCATTAGGCTAGCTAGCTCCAAAAAGTACATCGTGGACTACATGTTGTTCTATTAACCTAGTTATATTTCATGGAATGCATATCATATGAAGAGCTCTTGCCATACTAGGAAAGGATGTCCCTCCTAGTTGAGCCATGGAACTTTATACCTTAGCACTTTAGAGTAGGTACATCAAGGAGTGATTAGTTTTAGTGACCACACATCAATAAGGGAGTCATCAACCGACTTGACAACACCTGTCATCAACTCGATAACACCTATTGAAGTGTCTCTTTATTTTCCAGTAGGCCCTACCCTTAATACTAATACTTGTCTTACTAGTATGACTTAGCATTTAGTCATTTCCCAAAGACCGATTTATCCTCATCGTCATTGACACACATAAACAATGATCCACATTTCGGTCGGAAGAGTAGAGGAAAAAAATATTGGTTACAGGAACAAGAGTGGAGTGCTTAATGAAAGAGTCAACCACTCTCAATCTATCTAAGAGGGTATCATGATAAAGGAGAGACATGGATAGTTAAAAAGAAACACCATGGTATTTCACCAGGTTTTTTGTAAACATGACCCTTCGTAAAGAGTACACCATATTATCAGAAGACTTATTCTTATAGAAGACAACTAAGGGAAATAAAACATCAAACTATATATAGGAATAAGGCTCTATACGAGGGCGTATATAAGGGTCTTCCTTTATCTATGTGATAAGACTATCTTATGGGGTCATGATCTTTAGCTAGAGTTTGGGATCTCTAGTTCTTCATACATTACACATCTTATTTTATTCACTCATCATGCATTCCATCTCGAATCAGTCACATTTATAACATACGAGGGATGTACACCTCAATTAGAAGGTCACCCACATAAATATATCCTTAAGGGATTAATAGATAACTCAACTCTCTCTTATAATTATTTATGAAGCATGAAAAAAAAGTTCCTGAAATATCCTCTCATGCCTGTCGTGATCCCATTGAGCACTCAACACACCCTAAAAGGCATGCCTCAAATCTTACCTTTTGGGTACCACTTGATCTTTTGGCATTATAGAATATAAAAAATTTTCCCTTTGCTTATCATTTTTTATTCTTCTTAAGTCTTTGAAAGCTTGCTTCGATGTGTGAAACCTTAACTTAAAGGACTGATATCTAAATTGGAGGGTTGACAGTAAAAGTCTTCTCGACGCGCTCGTAGACTCCGCATCGGAAAGAATTAAAGGAGTAAGAAAATATCTCGGGAGAATTACAAGTCATTGATCGTTGATTCTCATCGGTGTCGGTAGATGGACATCTTCAATTCGCAATTTATTTTCACCAAGATTATCGCTGACAACCGAGCCTAGATAACCTAGTCGGTGTTGGTAAGGATCGAAAAGAATAAGCGTCGCGTGAGTAAAAGAATAATATCGCCAATCCCTGAAATATTTTTGGCATCGGGGATCCATGAAGATGATAACTCGCCAAGGAATTTTGCGTTCAAACTATATTCAATCGTCAATCCCCAATAAATTCCGGAGTCATTTTTCCCAGGTTTATGTTTGCATGCGTGTCCTGTTTAAAAAAAAAAAAAAAAAAAGAGAAAATTTAAAAAAAAAAAAAAAAAGAGAAAACCGACCTTTACGAAGATGTATGGTCAAACTACCAGTCCTCAGTTGCCATCTGTCATTTCCCTAATGACTAGGCTTACGATTGAATCTTCCCTGAAGTCGCTATTATCTCCCAAGATCTTCGTTACACCTCAAACCAATTCTGCCACATCAACATTGTGTGATGAAATCCATCAATGTCTGAAGTTTTCTGAAGAGAATCTCAATGGAAACTTACACAAATAAAGGAAACCGTCAATTCCCGATTTATTCATCAATAAATCCTATGCAATGGGATGTTTTAAATCTAAGATACGCCATATACAATGCATTTAAAAAGCTAATTAATTCCAATATTGTGCATTAGGTCGCAACTCGTGTGAAAACCAAAAGGACCGTTTGAGTATGTCGATACAGAGAAACTTTCCCCGCGCCTCCGCCGTGACTTCACATAGAATTTATTTGCACAGATTTTGCAGTAGCTTGTTTTGAATTTCACCCATCATTTGTATTAACAGCTTGATATGACTAGTAGAACCTCTACCGTCATATTCTTTTGAGCCATTGTAAACTATCTCATTGTGTGCACAAAGAAGCTCGGAACATCCAAAGGAGCGAGACGAGCAATCCAGAGCGATATTTCAAGGTTCAGTGAGTATTAAAACAACAAATTAGCAAGCATTATAGGTATTCACCATCCCATGGATGTTTTAAGACTTATCTCATTCGGTTTATATAATGTCTCTTTGTACACATGCCTAAAGGATCGTTTTTTTTATATTTACAAGTAAAATGCCTTTGAAGAAACCTACCACCAAGAAATCTCCAAGAGTACCAAAGATGCAAGAACCAGAGATGAGAGAGGGTTCCTCCCCAGCGGTTGCTAGACAATTGGAATTTTCTCCAAATGGGTTCCTCCCCAGCGGTTGCTAGACAATTGGAATTTTCTCCAAATCCAGTGCCCGTCATCAAAACTACCACCAAGAAGGATTTCGTTCAACCCCCAACCTTTGGAGACAGAGAGGCGAGCATTGGGACCAAGACAATATTCCCGCGATGGGAAGAAATTTTCAAGAACATCAAGCGGGAGGAATTCCTTGAATATACCCCACACAACGATCCTGATACAAGAATACTCGACGATGAAGTCCTGCCAAATGTCCGTAAGGCGTATCTGCACATGGTGGCAAGCCAGGCTCTGGTATTTCCCTGCATCGAGCTCTTGAAATGGCTTATTGATCACAACAACGCACAAAAATGTATTATTAATGACGACAACGACGAGTGTGTCGGGATTTTTCTGCCATCAAAGGTTCAGAGTTACTATAGGCTCAGGGAACCGGAAGAAAATATTAACACTGATTTTGTCATAAGTTTCTATGCGAAACATGACACCATCAAAGTTATGGTGTCGTGGTGGAGGGAAGACAAAAAGTTTACAAACCAGACTTTCAGCTGGTATCTGACATCCAACCTAAGGGATCCATACATATAGGAGAGAGGATAAAAATTTCACCAATCGGACCTCTGGCTGGTACCCGACGACCAACCTTAGAGAGCCTTACATCTATCTAATGGCCCTCCTCTACAGATTGCATGGGGAGAAAGGTTTCTCTATGTTTTCAGAGGCTTGGATGCCTCTAGCTTATACGGTGGCCATTTCTGGAATAATTTTTAACTGGGGTGCCATCACCCCCAAATAGCTAAGAAATTACATAGGACAGGCTCAAACACCCAAAGAGGGAGAAACCCCATCCTTCTATATGGATTCATGTCTATTGGATATCATTTGTGCCAGAAATTCCTTTGCCATAATGGACTTGAGTTGGCACACATCAAAGCTCCCAGTCCACGTTTATTTCAACATCTTGTGGGAGAACAGGTACAAGAAATCCTACTCTTTCATTTGTGACTAGTTCATCGCACACGTTTATTTTTTTCTATTCAAGAAACAGTGCCCAAGGCTGTCGAATGTAGCCAAGAAGATTGTATCAAAAGTAGGTCACTGTTATCTGGATGAGTGCGATACCTACATCAGGGTTTTCGGCGCCACCAAAGCACCTCATTTTCTACCCGTATATGTCCCTGATCAACTAATAGTAGGAGAACTTTGTTATCAGACCATCCTGCAAGGTTATAATGCTACTTTGGTAAAGGATAAGAAGCGAGCCTTCATACCTTATGGGTTTCTTGTTGGTTTTTACATGGTAAAAGACACGACCCAGGCCAAGAAATAAGGGTTAAGCGAATTGGAATTTCAATTCCAGACTAGTCTCTTTCGCAAGCACGACCCAAAAGGCTTAGTCCCGAAGCATGCATCTCAAGTGTCTTACTGCTAGCCATATGCTCATGACATATTTGAGGACTAGATATTCACCGAGAATGCTCAATACTGGAATGAAGTAATGGCAAGCACGGTTGACCCCAAGGCAACCATATTCAAGTCTTTGAGTTGGAAGGAGCAAGCAACAGTCCTAGAACAAACAGTTTAGGAGACCATCAATATAAGAGAATAAATGACCTCAGTCGGAGCAGTGGGATCACCCAAGAGATCCACTGGAATGGAAGAAATTTCCCAGGTAACCTTGGTACTAGATGTGGATTTCTTCAAGGTTCAAACTATGCAGGGGATGGGGGGACTCATGTATCAACATGCCCAACTGTTAATGAAGCAGATGAAGGATAACCCATATTTCATCATAGTACCAAAGCTCTCGACCGAAATCCCGGAAGAAATCCTAGCGGGGGCAAGCGGCCCTGATTCCATAAACCTTAGTAGCATCAATGGGTCAAGTAACCCTGATCCCGTAGTGCCCCCGGTTAGATCTCCAACAAATGTGATGGCTCAATCAGAGATGATCTGGATATCAGTAGAAACATGTGTGCCTAATCCTTTGAGAAAGCTTATGAATATATATAGTGATGATGCAATCCCAAAGTCATCTCGCGGTACCCCTGTGCGTATTCAAGAAGAAAAGGGACCTGAGAAGGTGCCTTCTCCTGATCCTAAGGTCCAAACCTAGGAAGTCTCACAAAAGGAAAAAGAAGTCAAAAATGTTCCTAACACAATGAGTGTCGAAGCGTCGGATACCCGAGCCAATGATCCGAAGGATAAGTCAGAACTGGACAAGCCAAAGGGAGGATCCCCACCAAGGGAATTCGACAATCCAACTACCGATGAGAAAGTAAATATCGAGTCTTTTCTCGATGCCTCAATTCCACTCAGTACGCAGGTCCCCAAAAAGTGACAAGCAGAGGTTGGGCCTTCAGAGCACCACAAGGAGGTGCCAAAACCTGACTTGGAACACATATACACCACCGAAAATCTGGGAAACACACTCACATGGGGTGATCAACAGATTATTGAGCCTGTAGATGAGGTGCCTGATATTTATGCAATCTCTTATGATCAAAAGAGGAAGGCCATAGTCCAAAGAAACACAAAGAAAAGGAGGATTACGTTGGATTGTTGCATCCTTATCACTACAGACGATGAAAAGGAGTTAGTCGTCGCCCTAAAGGAGCTAGAACATTTGCGTCATCTAGTTGAATACTATAAGGGCACCACACAGACTATTGTATACCTAAAAAGTGAGTTCCAAGAAGTTTATGACAAGTTCAAAAAGGAGCGACATCTGTTTACTGCGAAGATAGTTGAATTTCAAGAAGATACACTAATGGCACTGGAAACATTCAAGTATATTGAATGATGGAATGAAAGGGATCAACAAGAAGTAGACAGACTCGAATACATTGATGCAATCCAAGAGGGTCGAGAGAATGAAGAACATGATATTCGAATGATAAGCAAAAGAAGTATTGATCGCATGAAGCGATCGACCAAGTATTGGGATAAGATGTCTCAAGAACCACACCGAGAAATTCAAGAACACTGGGCCAAGTGCAAGAAACATTGGAAAAAAATCAACAAAGCAATGAAGGATATTGGACTCCTCGAGTTCAGCACCCTCGACGACTTCATTGACCTATGCGAAATAGTTAAAGCACATGATCAACAAGATTCATTTTGGGCTGAAGAGCTAGCGAAGGTGACTGACACAATGCCGAGACAAGTGCAACAATTTTTGGAACATCCAATTAAGGCTCGGACGGTGCTACAATAGCTAAAAACAAGTACAATAAAGTACCGAGCGCATGTGATGGATATCCAAGGATTTTATGCGACTCCAATGGAACAACACGGATTTCCATGGGCCCAGATTTTCGAAGAGTGGTTTATTAGTTGGTCTGAATACGAGAAAAGTCATCGTTTCAAAGAACTATCTTGAGTTGAATGTTAAAGAAACTATTAGAATATGACGCCACGTGGCGTATTTTTCTTAGCTTAAACTGCACTTAGCCGTTGTTTTCAGTTAGAATTTAGACTATAAATAAAGACATTGACCAATTAACAAGGGGTCGATGGTTGTTGCAAGAACTCTTTCTTTCTGGTTGTTAAGAATTATTTTGAATCTTCTTTGAATTAAGAAGTCCTTCTGGACCTGAGACAAGTTATTTTCATCAAATGCATGTGTGATTGGACGCGGAGAAGAACTATTTCCTATCTTATTTCATGAATGATGTAGTAATGAGTAAGAGCAATTAATTCTGTTGTCAAGTTATCTGGTGCAATTTTTTGATGTTCTTTGCTTTAATAAAGAAGATGAATCATTGTGTTATTATGTGATGAATGGTTATGGTAGATGAATTTATGTGATGAATGGTTATGGTAGATGAATTATTTTTATTTCCATTATCTCATTGCATGTATGTTTTCTTTCTGGTAATTAGTATCTCAGACAATAATTATATGCTCACATGGTTAATGTATTAATACTAGGCATTGTGGTATAAAATTGTTGTCTGCATGCTTGGGTAGTGGGTTATCCCAATATTAGCCTCTTTCCAAGCAGTTTATAACTTAATCATGTTTGTTACCAAGTTGGTTTATACTGGCTTACCTCTCATATTGGTCCCACCCAAAATAAAGTACAAAAAAATAATATTCCTAACTGGAGGAAGAGCCTTCATAAGAAAATGCAAAGCCCATCGATAAATTGGTCGTATCACAAGATCTGGAGAACCATTCCACCATTAAACGCTACAAAGTCTAATTGGGCCTCAGTGGTGTGTTTGGTTCCTACTGTTGAAACAAGGTATTTAAGACCCATCAACAGAACTGGCACTATAAGGAGGGCCTGTGAATGAGTGGCTGGAGATACATTTTACATAGTATTCCAAACAACCTGTAGATTCAAAATAGCCCACATGCATGGATAGTCATTCCCATGACATCCCAAACACGTTGAGTACTCCTGAAATGAGTAACTCACCCTAGCACAAGGAAGAATCTTTTCACCCAGAAATACCTTACGCTCTTCCTCACGAGGAAGTAAATCAATTCAGAAGAATCACAAGAGAATACACCCTGCAGATCGGTGTGTTTCCCTTAGCTCCGATACTTCCTCAAAGAAAATAACAAAGAAAACCAATGATTATCACTCCTGATGAGGTGCTCATACATTTAGTGGAATACTTAATAGATTTCATGATCATTGAAATCTAATATCCTCTTGACTTGATACCTGAAATGCCAGCAGGCAATGTCTCGATACCAAACGATCTTTCGGAAGAAGAGAAGTATAACTCATATTCCGAAGATATGGAAAACAAAAACGATGAATATGAGGGAGAAGGGGGAAACCCACCTTAGAATGACCAACCTTGGTTGGCCAGGGATGCATTGGCCATCCCAGGATGAGTACATAATCTTCCCTGACACCCGGAGAAGTTACTTCCTAAATTTGACCTCGATACTTTGGGACTACCTGAAGATCACATAAGAAGTTCATACTAGCGATCAAACTTATGAACATTCAACATGAATATGTAGTATGTAGGTTTTTCCCCTATGCGTTTGAAAATTCTGCTTCCACGTGGTATTTTAACTTGTCGATAGGGTCCATAACTAGTTGGACGAAGTTCCAGAAAGATTTTTTAGATAAATTTACAGAAGAAACCACCACGAGAGCTATGATGGCCGAGTTGTTCACCACCGCCATGAGTTAGAAAGGAAGGTTTAAAGAATTCAATCCCGACTATATTGAACAAGTTTCATCTCGAAGCTAGGCCAACTCAGGAATTGCAAATTGAAGTCTATGCTAATGCTCTCCCAGCTTCTATTTCCATGTTTGTGAAAAGGGTCGCCAAGCGAACCCTAGCTAAACATTTTGAAGAAGCCAAGATGATTGAATTCTAGATGAAAGGATGTAAATAAGGCCAGGTTTCTTTGGTTAATAAAGAAGCTCAACCTCCTCCCAGAAGAGGACTCCTTCTGACTATACCACCGGGGAAACAAGCATAACAGACCCTCGACAAAGGTAATGGAGACATAGAATATCTACAACACATGGTTAATAATTTATCAAATGAGATTGTAGACATGAAGAGAAACGTAGAGGAAGTAAATCAAGGAAAAAGGCCCTATAAACCTTTCTTTAAAAGGAACCCATCATTCAAAGCAATTGAACCTCCCCCAGCTAACTTAAATATCGATCTAGGGAATGTGGCATCCCCCCAGCTAACTTAAATATCGATCTAGGGAATGTGGCATCTGATTCTTTGTGTACCTATCACCAGGAAAACCATTCTGAAAGAGACTACCCTCAGTGGGTGCATGCCATGAATTTGATGGGAAATTGGCTTGTAGATGAAGTCTCCTTGACTAAACAATCCAATGGTTCAGTTATGAATATTACTGACCAGAAAGAGATTGATCCACCAGAAGATACGGCCATGCTGATATGGGATCCTGACCTGATCATGCCTTCCGAAGACCTCTTTGAGTCTCAAGAACCACCCGCATAAGTCTTGGTTGTGCAGACATGAAGTAAAGGTCTACCTATATCAAAAGATATCACGTCCACCCAAACTTCAAGAAATAATACAACCCCCGATCATCCAAAAGCACCTCTCACTCCCGATAAAAAAATGATAAGGATCCATACCTGAGAATCACCCAAAATGGATTACAACATAGTTGAATATTTGAAGAAGTTAAGGGATAATATATCGATCATGGATATATGAAGGATCCCTCAACAGAAGGACTTAATGCTACAAGCTTTGAACTCAGTAGGAAAACCTACAACTGACAATGGTTAGGAAAATAATCTATCATCCACAAACCCAACAAATAAACCAACTCTGAATACATGTTTGGAAGACAAGAAGGGAAAGCCTTTTGTCCCACCTTTCCTCTTAACATTTGAAGTATTCAACAAAAACCTCCACAACTCCCACCTTTCCTCTTAACATTTGAAGTATTCAACAAAAACCTCCACAACAGTTTGGTAGATTTGGGAGCATCTTCCAATGTTATGCCTCTGTCTAACTATAGAAAGATATATGTGGTTCCTCTCAAAAGTGGCAAACATGTAATACAACTAGACTGAACACAGGTCAAGGTCATAGGGGAACTCAAAGATGTGATGATCAGAATAGCGACACATCGTAAGTTTGTGCAAGTCATTGACATCATTGTGGTATATATCCCGGAAGCTTATGGAATGTTACTGAGCCGAGACTGGTTTGAAAAACTAAATGGATACTTTAGTACAAACTAGGCTCACCTTTGGATACCACTAAAGGGGCACAAAAACATGATCTGAATACATAGCGAAAGGTATCTGAAGCATACCATCACCAACTTAGAAACCTTGAACGAACCCTCATCGATAGATTTCCCCATACTGGGCGATTATTCCTGCGAATCCTACTTCAGGAAATTTTCTCCTCTATTATCTGACGTCCCTCTTACCCAGAACTATGAAATGGCACTTCAAGAGAGATTGTCAATACTGATAGAGGAAACCCTCTCCTGCCGAGAACCTCTGTCAGAAAATTCAAAAATGGCGACTGTAGAAGAGTAATGTAATGGGGAATGGGAAGCCTACACACCTTGCCCACAATGATGGATCCTGTATTTTGATGGATCCAAATCACAAGAAGGGTTAGCGGCAGGGTGCATCCTCATTGATCCTAAAGGAAAGTGTTATTTCCTATCATGTAGTCTAGAATTCGAGTGCACAAATAACACCACTGAATATGAAGCGTTAGTACAAGGTTTAAAGAAATCCTTAGACTTGAATGTCAAAGAATTGAAGGTTTTCGGGGATTCCAAGATTATCATTAGATAGGTAAGAAATACTATACATTGCAATTCCTCGCACTTAAAAAATTATCAGTAGGAAGTACATAAGTTAATAGAGCATTTTGAAGCTTTCAATATCACCGTGATTCCTAGAGAAAAGAATATTCTTTTTGACTCCCTAACTACAGTTGCTTCAAGGTTTCCCCTCTAGAGGATTATGAAGCATCCCAATTCACTATGGAACTACTTTACAAACCATCGATGCCTAACAACACTTATAATTGGAAATTCTTTGAAGGAGATGAACAAATCATAAACTTCATAACTAACCAAGACAATTTTAGAGATCTGGCTATTGACGATGAAATATTCCAAGAAAAATCAGTGGGAATCGATCCTCGGATAGGTCAACTTGCTGAGAGATCAAGGTCTCACACAATCCCGAAAGGGATAGCCAATTTTGAAAATCTGTTTGATCTAAAGGAGCGATTTAAGGGGCTGAAAAATCCAAAGACCAAAAGCTGTTGTCCCCTGCATGAGATTGTAAATATAGGAACCTAGGAAAACCCAAGGAAGTTAAACCTTGGCAAGACTATATCCAACGAGGAAAGGAAGTCCTATCTCAAACTGTTCAGACAATATCAAGATGTCTTCACTTGGTCCTATCGAGATCTGAAAACCTATGATACCCACATCATCCAACATGTTATCCCGCTAAAACATGAAGTAAAACCCTTCCAACATAAGCTCCAAAAGTATCACCCATCCTTGGAACCTCTCATGTGCCAGGAATTGAATAAACCCTTAGATGCCAAAATCATTTTCTAGGTTAGACATTTCGCATGGGTAGAAAATCTAGTTCCGGTAAGGAAAATGTCGGGAGAAATCCACTTATGTGTAGATCTTAGAAACCTTAACAGAGCTTCCGAAAAGAACAATTACCTAGTCTCGCCAATGGAGCAACTCCTGTAGACCGTGTCAAGGTCAGAGATTTTTTCTCTGCTGGACGACTTCTTGGGTTACAACCAAGTTCTAGTTTCAGAGGAAGATCGGTTGAAGACTACCTTCCGAACCAAGTGGGGAACCTTCTCTTATAGGCGCATGCCTTTTGGGTTAATTAACGCAGGAGCAACCTTCCAATGGGCCATGGACATAGAATTTTGGGGACTAATGAACAAGTGTGTGGTTTTGTATTTGGAGAACGTAACTGTGTATTCGAAGAGAAGAGAATAACACATCCAACACTTAACCTAGATTTTTGAAAGGTGTAGGAAATACAGTATATCCTTAAATCCAAAGAAAAATATTTTTGGTGTCGAGGAAGGTAATCTGTTAGGTCATATTATATCCCAAGCAGGTATTCACATAGACCCAGAAAGGATTAAGGCAATATCTCAACTCTCATTTCCCCATAATAAGAAATCTATGTAGTCCTTTTTCGAGCAAATAAATTTTGTGAGGAAGTTCACTCCTGATTTTGCAAAAATTATCAAAACCTTACAAAAGATGATTCACAAGGATACCAAATTCAAATGGGATGATGAACGAAAGGATGCTTTCAACAATATTAAGACTGCCATATCCTGGCCCCCCGTGTTACAAAGTCCTGATTTCAATAGGGATTTCTTCCTTTATACTTTTTCCTCTGACCAATCGTTAGTTGCGGTATTGACTCAGAAGGATGATGACAACAATGAAGCCCCGATGTCTTTCATGAGTACCAACCTCCAAGGAGGTGAACTGAATTATTTGGCCATAGAAAAATAAGCTTATGTAGTATATAAAGCAGTAAAACACTTCATGTCTTACATCCTTAAGAACCACACCAAAGTGATTGTACCCCACCCTGCGGTCTGATCCTTGTTTACTCAACAAGAGATGGGGGAAAGAAGAGGGAATTGGATGGTAGTGGTCCAAGAACTTCATCTAGATATAAATCTTGCCAAATTAGTTAAAGGGAAAGGATTGTGAAAACTTCCAGCTGAAGACTAGGACCAAGTAAATAAAGATTGTGGATGGGAGAATGAAATGGAATTATGGTGTGGTGAAGCTTCATACATCT
>CBVK0100794368.1:0-12618 GCA_900067695.1 Picea abies | reverse complement strand
AGGACACGTGTCACGAAATCACCCGTATCGGGGTTTCGGGCATCGGAGGTACGAAAGAGAAGTTTTTCAACTTCGCGAGTGGCGAAGCTGTGAAGTGAATCAGGATTGTCCGTTAGGAGGAGGACAGGTGGCAGAGATATAGGGATCTCGTGAATTCAGGATTTTGTAAGGTAAAAGCCCAAAGTTTGGGTACCCCAAGTTGCGAGAAGTGAAGTCATGAAGTGTCGAGGTTGCACATAAGAGACACGTGGTAGAATCACATAGTGGGCCCGAAAAATAATCAGCCGGACACATGTCACGCATTTTGAGGAGTCAACACCCTATTGACCTCTCACGTCTCGGGGACTTGGGAGATAAAGGGACGAAGGTTCGAGCATTCAACTCGCGAAGTCGCGAGTAGCGAGAATGAGAGGAGAAAGGTCAAATCTCGCCTCTCGGGGGTTCGAAAAAGAAGGTGCCAAAGGTTGAACCTTTAAACTCGCGAAGGTGCGAGAGGCGAAAGGTGCTAATCCTTAGCCTAGCCGGTGGTCACGCAAGGAGGGCGCTGACAAAGGGGAGATATATACCCATTTCATGATCTCGGGTATCGCGAGATCGCAGAGGAAGAGTCAGAAGTCACGACTCACGAACTCACGAAATAGCGAGCCGTGGAAAAGGACCTGTGGATCGATTTGAAAGGGGATTCCAACAAAGAATCCGAAAGAGCCGATCTGACTCAAAGGACATATAGAACGATCCTGTAAGCGGATCCTTGACCTGAGGGCCGAGTGGGTTTGCACCATCTAGTATCAGGGCCTGATTCTTGTTTGTATATTTCAGGCAGGAAAAGCGAGAAGGAATTTCATCCATGCTGCCGAGGAGAAGAGACAGGCAAACACCCAATCCGTTAGAGGATAGGGAAATGCCAGAAGGAAGGGGCAGGCAGGTGCTGAATCCAGAAGTGGAAAGAGATATGCATGACATTCGCGCCAGACTCGTGGATGTGGAAATAAAACAAAGGTTCACAGCTGATATTGGAGATGTCAGTGAGTTCGAAAGAGAAGATGACGCTGGACATGAAGAAGAAGAAATTATAGCAGAAGATGCAACACATGAACGCTTGATTAGAGTTGTTGCAAGAATGAGTGCAAGAGCCAAAATGGACATTCCAGTTTATGAGGGAAACTTGGATGCTGAAGAGCTTCAAGACTAGATTAGAGCTCTGGACACATATTTTGACTATGAAGATGTCTAAGAAGACAAGAAGGTCAAACACGCAGTCACGAGACTTAAAGGACATGCAAAATTGTGGTGGGATGAATTGCAAGATGACAGACGCTGCCAAGGTAAGCAGAAAATCAAGAGCTAGGATAAGATGATTGGAAAGATGAAAGCGAAATTCATTCCCAGGGATTACCAAATTTCTCTATTTCGGAGGATGCAGAACTTGAGACGGAAGATGATGACAGTAAAGGAGTATACTAAAGAGTTCTACAGGCCGAACATCAGAGCAGGACATCATGAAAGTAATGATGGAAAGGTTTCCAGGTATGTGAATGGCCTGAGATATGAAATTCAGGATGAGACGAGCATGATGACCATTCGAACGGTGGAATATGCTTATCAAATGGCTCTAAAGGCATAAGAGAAGCTGAGCTAAAAACAAGGTCAAAGAGGTCGAGGCAGAAGTCAAGCCAAGGGAAAATCAGTCGTCGAAGATAGAAATCAAAAACCCAAGGAAGAATGGAAGAAACCTCAGATTGAGAGAGGTGGAAGCTCAGAGAAAGGGCAATATGTTGGACAAAGAAGGCAGTATCCTGATCAGAGAGGAGAGTATGTTGATAACAACATTTTTCCTCGTACTAGAGGTAGAGGAAGAGGAAGAGGTGGAGAGATAACATGCTTCATGTGTGGAAAGGTTGGAAACAAGTCTTATGAATGTCCAGACAAGAAGAAAGAGGAAGGAGAGACTCACATTGCCGAAGCACAAAGGTGAAATGTTGAGGTAGAGGATGCTGAAGGAGGAAGATCGCTGATGATGCGAAAATCTCTTTTGACACCAGAGAAGGAGGTGGAGAGTTCAGTCCAAAGAAACGAACTTTTTTGGACTCCATGCAAAACCAAAGACTGGAAATGCAAGGTTATTGTAGATAGTGGTAGCACAGATAATCTCATTTCAATGGAGATGGTAGAAAAACTGGAGCTAGAGACGATTGATCATCCAAGCCCATACAGAGTTTCGTAGTTGCAAAAAGGACATCAGGTAAATGTCACTAAGCAATATTTAGTTGAGTTTAAAATAGCAGGGTACAAAGATGAAATACTCTGTGATGTTATTCCTATGGATGTTTGTCATCTATTGCTGGGTAGACCGTGGCAATATGACAGGAATGTGATTCATGACGGGAGAATGAACACATACACCTTAGAGAAAAATGGAAGAACTCACATGTTGTTGCCAATCAAAGATAAGGAGGTGAAACCAGAGGTAAGCAACACTGTACTTCTCATGAGTGGGAAGGAACTTCTTACAGAGGTTAAGAAGAAGGAGGAAGCACAATTCATTATGGTCAGGAAGCCAAAGATTGTTTTAACCAGCACAAGGGTAGATTATTTACCAGAAGAGGTTTAGGAACTGGTGGAAGAGTTCACTGATAGTGTAGTGGATGAACTACCTCGTTCGTTGCCACCGATTAGAAGTGTGAATCATCATATTGATCTCATACCTGGAGCTATTTTTCCAAACAAAGCAGCGTACAGATTGACGCTGCAGGAGAATGAAGAGGTCAAAAGACAAGTCTAGGATTTGTTGGACAAAGGTTTGGTTAGAGAAAGCTTGAGTCCGTGTGCTATTCTGAGAGTACTCAGTCCGAAGAAAGATGGAGGATAGAGAATGTGTACTGACTCGAGGGAAATCAACAAAATAACCATCAGGTACATATTTCCATTGCCGAGGATGGATGATCTGATGGATTTCTTGAGTGGGGCCAATTTTTTTTCAAAGATTGATTTGAAAAGTGGTTATCACCATATTCGTATGAGGGAAGTGATGAATGGAAGACATCATTCAAAACCAATGAAGGGTTATACTAATGGCTTGTCATGCTGTTTGGTTTAACAAACGTGCTGAGTACTTTCATGAGATTGATGAACGAAGTCCTTAAGGATTTCATCCGAAAATTTGTCATTGTGTACCTTGATGACATACTGATTTTCGGTAAAACAAAGGTAGAGCATCTGGAACATTTGACTATAGTGATGCATAGGTTACAACAAGAGAAGCTGCTGACAAATATGAAGAAATCCTCATTCATGAAGACAGAGATCATTTATTTAGGGTTTGTTATTTCTGCAGATAAGTTGAGGAAGGATCCAGATAAGGTGGAGGTAATCAAGAATTGGCCGTCACGAAAGAGTATATTTGAAGTTCGAAGTTTTCATGGATTGGCTAGTTTCTACTAAAAATTCATTAGGAATTTCAGTGGAATTAGTGCACCGATGATGGACACAGTGAAGAAGAGACACAAATATTTTCACTGGACAGAAGAGGCTGAGAAAAGTTTCAATTTGTTGAAAAGGAAAATTACGAAACAACCAATTCTGTTGTTGCCGGATTTCCAAAAGACATTTCAGGTAAAATGTGATGCAAGTGGATTTGCAATAGGGGTAGTCTTGAGTCAAGAAGACAGCTCAATAACATACTTCAGTGAGAAGCTGAATGAGGTGAAAGTGAAATACTCCATGTATGACAAGGAATTCTATGCTATTATTTAGGCATTGAAGAAATGGAGACATTACTTAATTCCTAAGTTGTTTGTCTTGTATAGTGATAATCATGCATTGCAATTTGTGACTCAATAGGAGAAGTTGAATCAAAGATATGTTAAATGGGTTGAATACATGCATAACTTTACTTTTGTGATTAAACATATTTCTGGAACTGCTAACAAAGTTGTTGAAGCTTTGAGCAAAAAATGTTTGCTATTGCAGTAGTTCAGAGTCAAAACATTGGGTTTTGATGATCTCAGGGACATGTATAGAGATGATCCAAATTTTAAAGAGGCGTATGAAGCAGTTGAGAATCCAATTCTCAGGAATAGAAGCCAATGGGTAGAATACATGATCGAGGAAGGATTACTGTTTAAAGGTAATCAGCTTTATATTCCAAAATGCTCCATGAGGGAGAATTTACTGAAGGAGAAACATAGTGGAGGATTGGCCGGACATTTCGGTCATGACAAGACGTTTGCAAAGTTGAATGAGTCATATTTTTGGCCAAGAATGCGAGCATATGTCAAAATATTCATGGATAGATGTAGAATTTGTCAACATTCAAAAGGAAAGATGCAGAATGCAGGTTTTTATCAATCATTACCCATACCTGAGAGGCCGTGGGATGCAGTCAGCATGGACTTCATATTGGGGTTGCCAAGGAAAAAAGGAGGGTTTGACTCAATCTTTGTGGTAGTGGATAGATTTTCCAAAATGGCACATTTCATTCCATGTCAGAAAACCAGTGAAGCAACTCACATTGAGAACCTGTTTTTCAAAGAAGTCATTCGACTTCATGGCTTACCAACGAGCATAGTTTCGGATCGAGACACCAAGTTCGTAGGACACTTCTAGAGAACCTTATGGAAGAAGCTGGGAACAAACTTGTCATTTAGTTCAGCTTATCATCCTCAAACGGATGGACAGACATAAGTCGTGAACAATAGTTTGGGAGACTTGTTGAGGATCTTGGTGACAGACCACCACAGTCAGTGGGACAACATATTACCACAGGCGGAGTTTGATTATAATGACTCGCTTAATAGGAGCATAGGATAGAGTCCTTTTCAGATTTTTTACGGCATGCAGCCGAGAGGAATTTCCGAGATGAGGGATTCAAAATAGATTGCGACTAGGAGCGCTAGTGTAGAAGATTTCGCACAGGCGATGAAGGAGATTCACAGCCAGGTGAAGGAATGATTACAGAGTTCGAGCCAAGAATATAAGAAGAGAGCAGATCAACACGGAAGACAACTTCAGTTTGAAGTTGGTGATTTGATCCTTGCACATTTGAGAAAGGAAAGGTTCCTGAGTGGAACATATAATAAACTGAAGATGAAGAAAATCGGACCATGTAAGGTCTTGAAGAAATTTGGGGCGAATGCATATGAGATTGAATTACCCGATGGGATCGAAATTTCTCCGATATTCAATGTCTCAGATTTGTACCCTTATAAAGCTGAGGAAGCAGAAGCAGGTAGTGAAAAGCTAGAGATTCAGTGAACAAAACAAATTCCAGTTGCAGAAAAGCCGCAGATAGGGCGCATACTGAACAAAAGAGTTGGTAAGACCAAGCGAAAGCAATACTTTGAATACTTGGTCAATTGGAAGGGCCATCCAGTTGAAGATGCCAGCTGGGAGAACAAAGTAGAAATCCAGAAGCATGGACAGACCGTGCGCGAGCTCATGGACATGAGCCCATGAAAATTTTCAAGCAAGGGAGTATGATGCAGGAGCATCGCAAGGCGTGCAAGCATAGCCCAAGGCGTGCAAGCATAGCCAACAGTGAGACACCGTGAAGACAAGAGACAACTGGAAAAGCACCGAGCACATTTTTTGAAAATGTTTTGAAATATTAATGAAGTCATTAAGTGGAGGCATGCTTGTATTATTATAAAAGGACCTTGAGCGATCTTCTCTCGTCCATAGTAGATAGGAGTCTTTATGAGTAATGAATGTAGGTAGATAGAATTTAATTCTAGATTAGATAGTTTTGGAGCGCAAGAGGGAAACGAGATATAGACACCCTCACTTGTATTATTGTAATCAATAAGCAACATTATGAGCATAGATCATAGAGAGGAGAGCAGAGAGCTGTAGTTGGAAGCACCCATGTACATAGATTTGAATTAATAGAAATAGCTTCGATTCAAATTCATGGTGTCGTATTTGTTCTCTGTGTATGAATGTTGAATGCTATGCTCATGGATGTTTACTTTCTATTATACATTTGCTTAATATGCTGTGTATATGATTTCATGCTTTGTATTTGAATTCTGAGAGAGATTAAGGAATGAGTTTCAATTGTTTCTCTATCTGAGCCAGAGTTTTCCTGCAAGGAGTGCAGTGAAGTTGTCCGCAAGGAGTGCGTTGACAAGAGTTCATAGTTTTATCTCTGAAAGCTCAGATAGGATAGATTTTGTTCTCATTTCCTCAGAAGTGCAGTTAGGTACTGGAGCCGTACAAAGTGTGCGCAGGATGAGAATAGTTTCAGGGTTTGTAAGACCTGGGGGACTATTGAGAGACTACTGCTGCAGGGAGTGTGTAGAGTCGAAGGACTTCAATTCTTTGAAGTAATTGAAGGATTCACTGCAAGGAGTGCATGCGGGAGCCTTCTTGAAGACTCGAGTTGTGGAGGAAGCTCAAAGGAACTCACGAACTCGCGAAATCGCGAGCTACGAAAAAGGACCTGTGGATCGATTTGAAAGGGGATTCCAGCAGAGAATTTGAAAGAGCCGATCCAGCTCGAAGGGCATATCGAATGATCCTGTAAGTAGATCCTCGACCTGAGGGCCGAGTGGGTCTGCACCATCTAGTATCATAGCCTGATTCTTGTTTATATATTTCAGGCAGGAAAAGCGAGAAGGAATTTCAGCCATGCCACCGAGTAAAAGAGACAGGCAAACACCCGATCCACCATAGGATAGGGAAATGCCAGAAGGAAGGGGGAGGCAGGTGCAGAATCCAGAAGTGGAAAGAGATCTGCATGACATTCATGCCAGAATCATGGATGTGGAAATAAAACAATGGTGCACAACTGATATTGGAGATGTTAGTGAGTTCGAAAACGAAGATGACACTGGACATGAAGAAGAAGAAATTACAGCAGAAGATGCAGCACATGAACGCTTGATTAGAGATGTTGCAAGAATGAGTGAAATAGCCAAAATGGACATTCCAGTTTATGATGGAAACTTGGATGCTGAAGATCTTCTAGACTAGATTAGAGCTCTGGACACATATTTTGACTATGAAGATGTGGAAGAAGACAAGAAGGTCAAACATGCTGTCACGAGACTTAAAGGACATGCAACATTGTGGTGGGATGAACTGCAAGCTGACAGATGCTGCCAAGGTAAGCAGAAAATCAAGAGTTGGGATAGCATGATTGCAAAGATGAAAGCAAAATTCATTCCCAGGGATTACCAAATTTATCTGTTTCAGAGGATGCAGAACTTGAGACAGAAGTTGATGACAGTAAAGGAGTATACTGAAGAATTCTATAGGTTGAACATCAGAGTAGGTCATCGTGAAAGTAATGATGAAAAGGTTGCCAGGTATATGAATGGACTGGGATACGAAATTCAGGATGAGATGAGCATGATGACCATCCGAACGGTGGAAGACGCTTATCAAATGGCTCTAAAGGTAGAAGAGAAGCTGAGCCAAAAACAAGGTCAAAGAGGTCGAGGCAGAAGTCAAGCCAGGGGAAAATCAGTCGTCCAAGATAGAAATCAGAAACCCAAGGAAGAATGGAAGAAACCTCAGATTGAGAGAGGTGGAAGCTCACATAAAGGGCAATATGCTGGACAGAGAAGGTAGTATGATGATCAGAGAGGAGAGTATGCTGATAACAACATTTTTCCTCGTACTAGAGGTAGAGGAAGAGGAAGAGGTGGAGTGATAACATGATTCACATGCGGAAAGGTCGGACACAAGTCTTATGAATGTCTAGACAAGAAGAAAGAGGAAGGAGAGACTCACATTGCCGAAGCACAAAGGCGAAATGTTGAGGTAGAGGATGCTGAAGGAGGAAGATCGTTGATGATGCGAAAATCTCTTTTAACACCAGAGAAGGAGGTGGAGAGTTTAGTCCAAATAAACAGACTTTTTCGGACTCCGTGCAAAACCAAAGAATGGAAATGAAAGGTTATTGTAGATAGTGGTAGCACAGATAGTCTCGTTTCAACAGAGATGGTAGAAAAACTAGAGATGGAGATGATTGATCATCCAAGCCCATACAGAGTTTCGTGGTTGCAAAAAGGACATAAGGTAAATGTCACTAAGCAATGTTTAGTTGAGTTTAAAATAGGAGGGTATAAAGATGAAATACTCTGTGATGTTATTCCTATGGATGTTTGTCATCTATTGCTGGGTAGACCGTGGCAATATGACAAGAATGTGATTCATGACGGGAGAATGAACACATACACCGTAGAGAAAAATGGAAGAACTCACATGCTGTTTCCGATCAAAGATAAGGAGGTGAAACCAGAGGTAAGCAACACTATACTTCTCATTAGTGGGAAGGAACTTCTTACAGAGGTTAAGAAGAAGGAGGAACCACAATTCATTGTGGCCAGGATGCCAAAGATTGTTTTAACCAACACAAGGGTAGATGATTTACCAGTAGAGGTTCAGGAACTGTTGGAAGAGTTCGCTGACATAGTAGTGGATGAACTACCTCGTTCGTTTCCATCGATTAGAAGTGTGAGTCATCATATTGATCTCATACCTGGAGCTAGTTTGCCAAACAAAGCAATGTACAGATTGACACCGCAGGAGAATGAAGAGGTCAAAAGACAAGTCCAGGATTTGTTGGACAAAGGTTTGGTTAGAGAAAGCTTGAGTCCGTGTGTTGTTCCGACAGTACTCAGTCTGAAGAAAGATGGAGGCTGGAGGATGTGTACTGACTCTAGGGCAATCAACAAAATAACCATCAGGTACAGATTTCCATTGCCAAAGATGGATGATCTGATGGATTGCTTGAGTGGGGCCAATTTTTTTTCAAAGATTGATTTGAAAAGTGGTTATCACTAGATTCGTATGAGGGAAGGTGATGAATGGAAGACAACATTCAAAACCAATGAAGGGTTATACGAATGGCTTGTCATTCCATTTGGTTTAACAAACGCGCCAAGTACTTTCATGAGATTGATGAACGAAGTCCTGAAGGATTTCATCGGAAAATTTGTCATTGTGTACCTTGATGACATACTGATTTTCAGTAAAACAAAGGCAGAGCATATGGAACATTTGACTACAATGATGCAGAGGTTACAGCAAGAGAAGCTGCTGATAAATATGAAGAAATCCTCATCCATGAAGACAGAGCTCATTTATTTGGGGTTTGTTATTTCTGTAGATTAGTTGAGGATGGATCCAGATAAGGTGGAGGTAATCAAGAATTGGCCGTCACCAAAGAGTATGTTTGAAGTTTGAAGTTTTCATGGATTGGCTAGTTTCTACTGAAAATTGATTAGGAATTTCAGTGGAATTAGTGCACCGATGATGGAAACAGTGAAGAAGAGACACAAATCTTTTCACTTGACAGAAGAGGCATAGAAAAGATTCAATTTGCTGAAAAGGAAAATTACGGAACAACCAATTCTGGTGTTGCTGGATTTCCAAAAGACATTTCAGGTAAAATTTGATGCAAGTGGATTTGCAATAGGGGTAGTCTTGAGTCAAGAAGACAGGCTGATAGCATACTTCAACGAAAAGCTGAATGAAGCAAAAGTGAAATACTCCACGTAACATGTACAGAGATGATCCAAATTTTAAAGAGGCGTATGAATCAGCTGAGAATCCAATTCTTAGGAATAGAAGCCAATGGGAAGAATACATGATCCAGGAAGGATTACTGTTTATAGGTAATCAACTTTGTATTCCAAAATGCTCCATGAGGGAGAATTTCTAAAGGAGAAACATAGTGGAGGATTGGCCGGACATTTTGGTCATGATAAGACGTTCACAAAGTTGAATGAGTCATATTTTTGGCCAAGAATGCAAGAAGACGCCAAAATATTCGTGGACAGATGTAGAATTTGTCAACATTCAAAAGGAAAGAGGCATAATGTAGGTTTTTATCAACCATTACCCATACCTGAGAGGCCGTGGGATGCAATCAACATGGAATTCATATTGGGGTTGCCAAGGAAACAAAGAGGGTTTGACTCAATCTTTGTGGTAGTGGATAGATTTTCCAAAATGGCACATTTCATTCCATGTCAGAAAACCAGTGACACAACTCACATTGTGAACCTGTTTTTCAAAGAAGTCATTCGACTTCACGGCTTACCAACGAGCATATTTTCGGATCGAGGCACCAAGTTCATAGGACACTTCTGGAGAACCTTATGGAAGAATTTGGGAACAAACTTGTCGTTTAGTTCATCTTATCATCCTCAGATGGATGGACAGACAAAATTCGTGAACAGGAGTTTGGGAGACTTGCTGAGGAGCTTGGTGATAGACCACCACAGTCAGTGGGACAACATATTACCATAGGTGGAGTTTGCTTATAAAGACTCACTTAATAGGATCATAGGACAGAGTTCATTTTAGATTGTTTATGGCATGCAGCTGAGAGGAATTTCTAAGATGAGGGATTCAGAACAGATTGTGACTAGGAGCACTAGTGCAGAAGATTTCGCACAAGTGATGAAGGAGCTTCACAACCAAGTGAAGGAACGATTGCAGAGTTTGAGCCAAGAATATAAGCGGAGAGCAGATCAACACAGGAGACAACTTCAGTTTGAAGTTGGTGATTTGATCCTTGCACATTTGAGAAAGGAAAGGTTCCCGAGTGGAACATATAATAAAATGAAGATGAAGAAAATCAGACCATGTAAGGTCTTGAAGAAATTTGGGGTGAATGCATATGAGATTGAATTACTCGATGGGATCAGAATTTCTTCGATATTCAATGTCTCGGATTTGTACCCTTATAAAGCTGAGGAAGAAGAAGCAAGTAGTGAACATCCAGAGACTCAGTGGACAAAACAAATTCCAGTTGCAGAAAAGCTGCAGATAGAGAGCATACTGGACAAAAGAGTTGGTAATATGACCAGGTGAAAGAAATACTTTGAATACTTGGTCAAGTGGAAGGGCCATCTAGTTGAAGATGCCAGCTGGGAGAACGGAGAAGAAATCCAGAAGCATGGATAGACCGTGCGTGAGATCATGGACATGAGCCCATGAAAATTTTCAAGCGAGGGAGTATGATGCAGGAGCATCGCAAGGCATGCAAGCATAGCCAGCAACGAGATAGCGCGGAGATAAGAGACAGTTGGAAAAGCACCGAGCACGTTTTTTGAAAATGTTTTGAAATATTAATGAAGTCATTAAGTGGAGGCATGCTTGTATTATTATAAAAGGACCTTGAGCGATCCGTTCTCGTCCATAGTAGATAGGAGTCTTTATGAGTAATAAATGTAGGTAGATAGAATTTAATTCTAGATTAGACAGTTTTAGAGCGCAAGAGGGAAACGGGATATAGACACAGCATTATGAGCATAGAGCATAGAGAGGAGAGCAGAGAGCTGTAGTTGGAAGCACCCATGTACAGAGATTTGAATTAATAGAAGGAGCTTCGATTCAAATTCATGGTGTCGTATTTGTTCTCTGTGTATGAATGTTGAATGTTATGCTCATGGATGTTTACTTTCTATTATACATTTGCTTTATATGTTGTGTATATGATTTCATGATTTGTATTTGAATTCTGAGAGAGAGTAAGGAATGAGTTTCAATTGTTTCTCTATCTGAGCCAGAGTTTTCCTGCAAGGAGTGCAGTGAAGTTGTCCGCAAGGAGTGCATTGACAAGAGTTCAGAGTTTTATCTCTGAAAGATAAGATATGATAGCTTTTGTTCTCATTTCCTTGCAAGTGTAGTTAGGTACTGGAGCCGTGCAAAGTGTGTGCAAGCCGAGAATAGTTTCAGGGTTTGTAAGACCTGGGGTACTATTGAGAGACTACTACTGCAGGGAGTGCGCAGAGTCGAAGGACTTCAATTCTTTGAAGTAATTAAAGGATTCGCCACAAGGAGTGCGTGTGGGAGTTTTCTTGAAGACTCAAGTCATGGAGGAAGCTTGAAGGGATTTGTGCCTTAAAATGTTGGAAGAAGGAACAACAACGTTGGCTTGCTGGTGGACCGATTTTGTGAAGGCATACTTGCCCATTTCGCAAAAAACATTAAGGAGGCATTTGACAGTCAGAATCCTCTGTGGAGGATTCACGAAGTCCCGGAAGCCGTCAAATCTCACAGAGAAGTAGGGGAGTTACGACAACATTCATGCAGTGCAAGATCAGGAAAATTGGACCGTAGGATCCGAACGAACGAGGGCCGTTAGATCACTGGCGAAATTGCATCTCGGGGTTTCGGGAGGTGAAGGGTCGAAACCTTTGTAGCGAGACTCGCGAAATCGCGAAAGGCGAAGTCCCTAAATAGCAGGAAAATCTAATCCACCCGATTGGGAGGACACGTGTCGTGAAATCACTCGTATCAGGGTTTCGGGCATCAGAGGTATGAAAGAGAAGTTTTTCAACTTCGCGAGTGGTGAAGCTGTGAAGTGTATCAAGACCATCCGTTAGGAGGAAGACAGGTGGCAAAGATCTAGGGATCTCGTGAATTCGGGGTTTCGTAAGGTAAAAGCCCAAAGTTTGGGTACCCCGAGTTGCGAGAAGTGAAGTCACGAAGTGCCAAGGTTGCACATAAGAGACACGTGGCAGAACCACATGGTGGGCCCAGGAAATAATCAGCCGGACACACATCACGCATTTTGAGGATTCAACACCCTGTTGACCTCTTGCGTCTTGGGGACTCGGGAGATAAATTGACGAAGGTTCGAGCGTTCGACTCGTGAAG
>CBVK0100794363.1:0-10422 GCA_900067695.1 Picea abies | reverse complement strand
ACTCGTGTGTGGCCCCTTTACTCCATATGTGAGTCTTGTCGACAAGCTATCGTCATCCTGCATCATCAACCATCATGTCAGATCATGTCAACAACATATCATAACATCAATAGCATCTCATCAAAACAAAACAATATCATCGTGAATGAAACAACTCAAATAGCCCACTCCCTGACTCAATCCGGAGTCCAAGAGAGTTCCACCGATGCCTCTGCATCCTGAAGGTCTGAAACCCTGCACACTCAATGAAACTGAGTCAATAGCACCTGTATATAGCGATAGTAAAACATCCGGTCATCAATCATGACGCATCATCATCAAGGTTAAGTGGTTCATCATCATAAAAATCCATATCACTTGCGAGAAAGTGTCCTCAAAGAATAAGTTTTGTCAGTACGCCAGAGCGGGATGTTACAGGATCGCACAAACTCGGGAGCTCGCAGGATGATAGCCCAAGCATTGGGTATCCAAAGTCATGAGGACGCAAGGAATGAGGAGGTAAATAGCCATTGGATCCGGATCACGGGAGGACCATTGGATCCGCGTGTGGATTGTGCCTCGGAACCTCGCAAGGAAAGGCTTGAGGACTTGGCCACGAAAATTGCGAAGTCACGAGGGTACGAGGTCGCGAGTTCGGCACCTCGGACACCGGGAGTCGGTGTGGAAGTTATTAAAATCTCACGAGTAGCGAAGCCGTGAATGGCGAGATCGCGATAAGCGCGAAAGTCCCAATAGAAGTGACGGGGTGGATGATCAAGTCACACGTGTGCCTCGAAGGTTTGACGCCTCGGGTATCGGAGGTTGGGGAACCAAAAGGTTGATACAGTGAGTCGCGAGGCCATGAGGGAGGCAAAGCTAGAGACATGTGAGTAGTGGTCAGGTGGTGGAAGTTTAGCCAGAAAATCTAGAGCGTAGGAGAGAGCATTCATCAGAGATCGGGGATTCACAAAGACCGAGTTTTGTGACAGTGGGAAGTCTGAACTCCGAAGCCCGATAAACAGTTTTCTTGTGGGAAAATTGTCCGCGGTCAGATGCTGAGATTGTGCAGGTGAATGAAGGAATTGTGGAACAGGTGTTAACAACAGAGGGTTCCACTCCGGAACCTAAAGAGCCGCTTCGACTCAGCTGATGTAGGGATTTTGAGCGATCCTGTGAGCGGGGAGAGCGCAATGAGGGTAAGGTCGTGTCTCTTTGCATCAAGTGGTATCAGAGCGAGAATATGTTTGTATATTGTAGACAGAGGAGGAGGAAGAAAACAGAGTTACTGAGGACTCTGTAAGGACTAGCTTGTAGGTAGGCAGCAGTCCATAGATAGTCAGAGGGAGATTGTAGGGAAGATGAAGCTGGAACACTCAGGGATGCAGAGTGACAGCAACAGGTTTTCCAGGAAGGCAAACAGGAATAGTAGCATGGCTACTAAAGGCCATAGGTCTGCTGAACGAAAGAAGCTAGAGCTGATGAGCACAACAGAAATGGATAAAGATCTCGCTGACATAAAGCGAGAGATGGAGGAGCTTGAAATGAAGATGCGGTAGGATAAAAAGCAGAGATGGGTGTATGAATGACCCATGCAGAAGGCAAAAGTGAAATGGCCAGTCAGGGAGCTGATGGTCAAAAGACAACAGAGGCTGTTGAGAAGATGGTTGAGGTATGCTTAAAACCTCAGGGCCACAGAAGAAAAGATGATTGATCACTATTATCTAGAGACTGGAAAGGGTCTCGATGATTGGGATGATGAAAAAGATGAATTGGGACCATCTGAGGATCTCAAGGACTGCCAGGAGGGCAGAGAAATAGAAATTCTAGATTGCCAAGAGGGTAACAAATTGAGATCAGCTGAGGATCTCAAAGACTGTCATGAGGACAGCCAAGGAATTTCACATTGCCAGCTGGGCAATGAAAGGAGATCAGCTGAGGATCTCGAAGACTGTCATGAGGACAGCCAGGGAATTTTGCATTGCTAGATGGGAAATGAAGAGAGATCACTGAGGGATCTCGAAGACTACCAGGAGGGCAGTAGAAGCATCAAGGACTTCCAAGAGGGAAAATATGAATACTTGAGAGAATTTGAAGGTCTCATGGAAAGTTCAATTCAGCAAGGAGTGCTGATGAAGGTGGGATCGATTGATCTCATGGTCTGCCAGGGGAGAAACAAAGACATCCCATTTTGCCAAGTGGGCTGGGATGAGCAGATGAATTTGGATCAACCAAAAGAGTTGACAGAGTAGATGAGACTGTCTGTTAGTCTCGCAAATTCAGAGGTGAATTTGGGTCAACAGATGCAACTGACAAAAGAGGAGGAACATCAGGATGGTGTTCTGATGATTGGGGGAAATGAAGTATTCCTACCATCTGACCAAGAGGAGGCAGAAAATTCTATTGTAGATGGTGTAACAGTAGAAGAACAGTCACATCTAGAGATGACTGTCAAAAGGAGAATGGAGCAGGCATTTGAGACTGCCCAAGCAGATGAAAGAAAAGGGAAGGAGTGTTATGAGGAACAACTCGATGATTTCAGCCAGAGAGTTGAAAGGGAAGAAGTTGTAGCACTAAAGCTGACAGTAGAAGTAGACAAAGAAAAAGATGAGCATTCGGTGGAATGTCTCAATGAGTTCAGCCAGCAAGCTGAGAACACTGTAGCATTGAAGCTGATAGTAGAAGAAGAAGCAGAAGTAGAACGAGAGAGTGAGCATTCCGAAGAATGGCTCAACTCATTCAGCACTGAAGCAGAAGAAGCAACAGGGGAGCTTGCAGCAACAGATGAAGAAGACACGAACAACATATGCTTTGCTGATCTGTGGGATCAAATTGAAGCCATGGAGGAAAGGATAGAAGTGTAGAGCGTGCACATCCAACAAGCGAAGTTGGAAACAAATGAAGGAGGCATGGGAGGTCATGATGATCTACCAAATGGCCAAATTTTTTTGCAGCTGAGGAGACTGCAAAGGCAGAACCAACCACTGGAGAAGCTGGATGAAGTAATCATGGAGATCATGGGGATGATGTTGAAGTCAACAAACACTACCAGCTGGGAGAGGCTGAGCAGAAGGGGAGCAACAACAGCAGTAGTAATGCAGAAGCAGCAACAACAGCAGCAGAGTGGAGCAGATGGAAGGATCCAAAGACTTATTTGGGATCCAGGAGGATTTCCAACAATTTAGAGGGGAAGCTCATGAGTAGGAGCTCATGATTTTTGCAGCTGTGGAGTATGATGCAGGAGCATCTCTCCATGTCAGCAGCCAGTAGCAGCCATGTCAGTGCTCATGCATTTATATGCTAAAAGGGAGGTGCAGCCTCATTAGAATTTGAAATGAATGTAAATTTAATGTGCTTAGGCTATTGAGCCAGGGAAGCCATGCCTTTGAGTAGGAATTAGATAGGATCAGCTTTAATGCCAAGGTCGGCTGAGATCTAGATCCATACGCTGGACTAGACAGCCATTGAATGTAATTTAATATAGTAGGTGAACCTGGAGGAATGAGCCCTCAGGTAAAAGAGATTTTAGATCTCATTTTGAAGTAGTAGATCTCATTTTGAAGTAGTGTAGAAGGGTGTAGAGAAGAGAGGAGCCAGGTAGAGCTCAGGAACACCATTGTAAATTTAGGCATTTGCCATTGTTAATATCACAGAGCAGTTTTCCTGCATATTCTGAGTTATATGGATGTTTGTGTGTGTTCCATGTATATGCTGTGAATGTATGTTATGTGGATGCATTCTGCAGGAGTTTGTTCGATTCAGGTAAAGGTCTTTAAGGCTTCATACCAGGAGGGTGTGACAGAACGCTGAGGTTCTGATAGCCATGCACAGAGGTTGCACTTCTGAACTCTTGAGGAGTCAGACGAAGATCTGCTGAGGCACAGGACTGAAGTCGACAACTCAGGTGAAAGACCTCAAGGTTGTTGAATACCTTGGAGGCAAGGCTGTGTAGCTGAGACACAGTTGCAGACAAAATCACTGAAGATTCTGTAGAGCTCTGCCAAGTGGGCATTGAGCATACGCACGAGGTTTTGGAAGAAGAACTCTACTGAGAGTTCGAAGAAGACCAAAATCATTGAATATTATGGGAACTCTACCAGAATGGCATTGAGCGAGTGCATAGGTGCACGGGAAGAACCCAGAATGGTTGAATGTTCTAAGGGAGGAAGAGATACTCTGCCAAGAGGGTGTCGAGAAAGTGTGCAAGCAGGCACAATAGAGGAAAGAACTCTTTGAGTTCTGGATTGTGAAGGGAGAGTCCACTGAGGGACCTTTGTTGGGTTGCTGAATATCCATAAGGACTCAGCGAGAGGATCGCTTGAGTCGAAGGATAGCCAAGAAGGTATCCATTTCATTTTCCATCTGAGGGAGAGAAGAAGGACAAATCCCGTAACGGGCCTGAGTGATTGTGAAAGCTCAGGAAGGGTAGCACCCGCGAGTGCATGAGAAGACTCTGTAGGAGTTCAGATGTCAAAATCCTTTGAGGATCGGAAGAAAGAATCCCAGGAGGGGCAGCACTTTCATACGCGCAAGTGAAGCTCACAATCAAGGAGTTCGCGGACTGAAAGAAACAACAAAGGTTGGAGGCTTTGAGAGATTGGGATTCTCCCAAGTTTGGGGAGAAAACATAGTAGCCAAGAAGGTGCAACAGGAACCGTCGGATCAGGCGGAGGAAGAAGATCTGGACCGTTGAGGAGTTACGTCCAGAAGGAGCTGAGGAGAAGTGCATGAGAGAGCGAGAACGAGAGCGTTGGATCTCCTATAGAAATCTTGTCAGCCGTCGGGTTGGTGAGAGCTGCACGAGATTATCCATATCAGGAACTCGGGCACCAGGGGTTGAAATAGGAAGTCATTTGACTTCAAGAGTGGCGAGGAGGCGAGAGCTCTATGTGTGGGGCTTATCTAACACCATCTCGGGATATCATCACTCAAGGATGGTGGGACCATAGGAGTCAGCAGGTGGACAGGTGGCACCTCATATCTCGAGAGATCGTGAGTGGAAGAGCTGAAAAATCAGTGTCAAGAGTCGTGAGGCGCGAGGAAGCGAAGTGGCGAAGGAGCGAGGAGATCTGGGTCGTCCACTTAAGAGGATGCGTGGCAGAGATCTAAGGATCATTCAAACTCGGGAGCTCACCAGATGATAGCTCAAGCATTGGGTATCTAGAGTCATGAGGACGTGAGGAACGAGGAAGTAAATAGCCATTGGATCCGGATCGCGGGAGGACTGTTGGATCCGCGTGTGGATTGTGCCTTGGAACCTCGCAAGGAAAGGCTCGAGGACTTGGCCACAAAAATCTCGAAGTCGCGAGGGTACGAGGTTGTGAGTTAGGCACCTCGGACCCCGGGAGTCGGCGTGGAAGTTATTAAAACCTCACGAGTAGCGAAGCCATGAACGACGAGATCGCGATAAGCGTGGAAGTCTTGATAGAAGTGATGGGGTGGATGGTCAAGTGACATGTGCACCTCGGAGGTTCAACACCTCGGGTATCGAAGGTTGGGGAACCAAAAGGTTGATATAGCAAGTCACGAGGCCGTGAGGGAGGCAAAGCTAGGGACATGTGAGTAGTGGTCAGGTGGTAAAAGTTTAGTCCGAAAAGCTAGAGCGTAGGAGCGATCATTCATCAGAGATTGGGGATTCATGAAGACCAAGTTTTGTGACAGCAGGAAGTCTGAACTCCGAAGCTCAATAAACAGTTTTCCTGTGGGAAAATTGTCCGCGGTCAGATGAAGAGACCATGCAGGTGAATCAAGGAGCTGTGGAACGGGTGTTAACAATAGAGGGTTCCACTCCAGAACCTAAAGAGCCACTTCAGCTCAGCTGACGTAGGGATTTTGAGCGATCCTGTGAGCGGGGAGAGTGCGATGAGGGTAAGGTCGCGTCTCTTTGCATCATTTGGCCATTGGATTTAACTCCTTGACACAAGATCCAATGTTTGTTTGACATATTTGAAGAGTTTTCCTCACCACGTATTCCAAATATCTACACCTAATCTAATGTTGGTGTGCTACCAGATAAAAAATATCAAATGAATTTTATTATCACTTAGTTTTAAGGGATGTTTTTTTACTCAAAATGATGCGGAAGTGAAACCAATGATGTTTTACCTTGAATCAATATATCATGCAATAAGAGATGAAATGAAACTTTTGTTCGATGAATCCTAATTACATTAGAGAGAGAAGGTGCTTTTCTTTTGAAACAAAAAACTCAAAATGCAATTCTTTTCAAGAAAGATCCCAATATTTTCACAAAACAATCAATGACTTAATGATTCTAATTCATCCTAAGAGTATAAATGCATAAAAAAATTCCTTTTGATTTTAAAATGAAAACAAATGTAATTATTCTTAAGTTATTTATTTTTCAATGGATATGAAAGTTTGAAATGAAAGAAACAAAATATTCTTCAAGGGAAATAATGCATCCACAACTCAAGACTCAACAGAAGATAAAATAACTTCCATAGTGATATTTCCAAAACTACAAAGATATTCCAAATGTAAAGCAAAATATAAAAGATCTAAATTTTTTTTAAACAAAATCCTCAACAAAAAATATAAGAGAAAACCACTCAATAAAACACTTTGACAAAATCAATTGAGAGCTAAATGAGAGACACTCAAATACCAGGCTAAGAGATTATATTTATTTTAGATATAGGAAAATAATTACCAAAAACAAATCCAAGCAATCATGAATAAATTGAAACAATGATAAAAAACAGACTGTAACATTGCTAGTAAGATTGCAAACGAAACCTGATATTCACAACAAAGGTCATATCTTAGACATGGGAAGGAAAATTTCAACAAAAAATTGAATTTTCAAAAAGTGTCATAGGCTATTGTGGTACACAAAGAAACAATCTATAGTGTCATAGGATGTAGGATATGAACAATGTGACAGTGTCACACTGGTTATCAAAGACAAGGTGAGACAATCAAGAAAATCTTGGAAAAATAAAAAACTAAAGAAGATTTCCAGTGAATTCAATGGTTGAATAAACACACAATGTCAGGTGAAGACTCTGAGATATAAATAAATGAAAATTAGAAAGGATAATAGAACAATTATGAAGGAAATTTCCCCATTGGTGTTTCCAATTTTGTTACCAGAAAAATTAGCCTATGTAGACAGAGACTGATCTCCCTAGACTCAAAAACCAAGACTAGAAAAAAATATATAGAACATAGAACTTTATCCAGGTTAACATAATCAAATTACCAATTAGCGACAGACTCATACCTTGTAATCGACAATCATCCTCACTAGTTTTATCTTCCAACTTCTTTGATGCGAGACTGTAACAACCCTAGTTGAATATATGTTTAAGGATTATTAAGTAAAAATTAATTAAGGGATTAATTGTCTTAACATGGTATTAATTAAACAAGATTGGTATAATGATACTAATTAAATATTAATTAATTAATTAATTGTTATAATTTTAATTAATTGATTAATTATATTAATCACCTATCACATTGAATGAATAGGGTAATAAATTTAAAAGAGTTAATAAATTATATTGTTTAAAAAAAAGGGTTACATATACAGAGGGGATAAGGAGCATTAATAATGAGATAAGGAGAATTAATAAATGGATAAGCAATGAATGAATGGATAAGGAAATAAATGCGGAGAAAGGATGGTGAAGGAGGCATATGAGGGGAAGAGGGTTTACAGAAGGGGGGGGCTACTTGTTTGGGAGGGTACTCTTGGATTGAGGAGGAGAGTTTTTGAGTTTGGTAGTCCAGGAGGATTAGTACAGGGGGCATCAGTTTTCTAGGGGTTTTGGGCATGGGGGCTAGGATATCCATATGGTATCCTGGAGCTAGGAAGTTGTCCTGGTTGGTAGGGTGGAAACACGGTTTGGGTAGAGTTGGTCCATGGCTTCAAGCTGGGCAAGGCAGTAGCAGGAAGGTCAACAAGACAAGAGGAAAGCGGGGGGTTAGCATCAGACCAAGGTATTTTAAATTACATATTTGTTTATTCTGTTATGAATTTTATTATTCGTTGATCAATTTATATGTGTATGCGCTGAATTTATAAGAAATTACCGAGTTTCATAAATCGAGTAGAAGTTACTATTTTGTTTGATTAATTAATTGATGTTAAATTAATATGGCCACTACACATAGTATCAGAGTTTCAGTTTGAAGCACTGGATCCTTAAGGGCCTACCTACCTGCCTACCAAATTTAGAAATGGAACTGTACCCACCTGGAAATTAGATAAAATTAGATAAATTTGGGCCTTGAGGGCCAAGTTCCAACTCCAGCTCCAGCTCCGCCTAACCTGCAAGCCAAGAACATAAATTTTTAACAAAAATTTAAATATAAATAACATACATATTGAAAATGATTCATATTACTTCAAGATTGAAAATCATCTTCATTGAGGACTTTGCATGGTAGAATCGCATCTAGATTTTTTTTGCATTCTAATTAGGATCACCCTTGCCTCTGCTATATGACCAACACTAATGCAATCATTTTGACTATATTGTGACCTATTTATATCATTTGTTTCTCTCTAAGAACTATTGTAGATATTGGAAAATGAAGTTAAGGCTAATGAATCATTTCCCTATTGATAGACCAAAGTGTTCCAACAAGTCTGTTTTGGCATAAGATTCCAAAATAACGTTCTTAAAATTAAACTAGTGGTTGTTTATCCTTGCCTGTTATATGACTGTCACACGTATCAGAGCCCAACCATAGCAATGTCGTCAAAACAAAATAGTGGCCTCGTTGCTCTGAATAACTCTGCAACCACCAAATTGGTCCTTAATTAAATGTAAATATAACAAATAGTTGTCTAAACATAAAAGGCCTATTAGATATCTTGTATAATACCAATAGACAAAACATATAATTTTGGAAAGTGATCCAAATAGCATTCGGTCTCCCTTAAATCCCCCTTGATATTTGAACTGCGTACAAAGCCTCCCTTTTTTTTTCATTTCCAGAATCCATTACATGGTTCTTCTAAAGATTTTTCAACATACAATGTCAAATGCATGAAAATCTTGTTTGCTCGGATCAATTCCAGAGTAGGGAATTTTCAAAGAAGGCTTGAGGAGTTTGTACTCGAGTTCAATTTGAAGGATATAGAGTGACCCAATTTGAACCAATCATCAAATTTGAATAACTATAATCTAGTGGATTACAACTAGAACCCTATACAACAATTTGTCCAAGATCTTCTACATGGGTGACAATACCATATATTCTGGATTATTGATAGTAAAATCAACATATCAATCTACGAATGGATGTTCTACTAGCAATCTGTTTCTTTAGAAAGATTTTTCCTTACTCCCTCCCTCACAATCATTCTAAAGAATCTGGTAAAACTTCATCTCTAGTGTCCTAGTCATGTACTGTCTCTGTTGAGTTTAGAAGGATTCTCGATGAGAAACATTGATAACAAAATTTCAAAGACAGTGCATAGTCACACCATTCGCACTTGTATAACTTAAGAAGCATCAGAGCTAGAGGAATTTCGTAAGAAGAAAGATGAAGAGAGAGCTAAGAAGGTTTCTTCTTCTTCTTCGAATGAGTAGTCACATTTATCTGGGCTTAAAAATAATCAGACCAAGCACTATCCTACAGGAATATGTAGTTTCACATGTCAAAAAAATGCCCTTTTGTGAAGCAAATTGAGAAATTGAAATCTAAACCATACTATGAAAAGGGTATCAATTATAGCAATGATGAAGAAGATAGCTCAAGATTTAGAAGTCTCTCTGAAGTTCAAGAAAAGGGTTCTCCATCAGGAGAAGTTGAAGGAATTCGATCAAGTGATATTGAGTGGAGTGCAACTTTCAAAGGTAACAAAGAAATGGATAAGGTTGATGAAAAGGAGTCTTCCCTTTCAAGAAATTACTAGATTTCCTCCTGTGAAGATAATTATGCGTGTTCAGAGATGAAGTGCAAGAACCAGGTCACGCCGAGGAGCCCCGAGCTACACAACAAAAATAATTTTTTTTTATTAATACATAAATATATATATATATATATATATATATATGCAAGCCAAAATTCTAAAATCTTTTGAATGCCCCGACCTTGGAGCTATATCCATCCCTATGTAGAGTTTTCTGTTGCCGAATCACGTTTTTCTTATTACAAACAAACACATCTCATCTGCTCATTCATTTATATCTTTCTCAGGATATCTAGCTGCTATGTTGATTGAATAGTTTCGAGTATAACAACGTAGATATGCGAAAATAGGCAAAGAGATCATTTGATAGTATAAAAACCAATTCAAATTAACACATACAAACCCCTTCAAACCCTGGTTTTTCAGTTTGTAATCGCAAAAATCCCTCACCTGATCTCGTAATGTCGAGCCGTTAGAAGATGAGCGTAGAGGACACAATAGCCTTTCCAACAACTAGTCAGACACCATATTCTGCCTATATATATATATATATA
>CBVK0100794362.1:0-13837 GCA_900067695.1 Picea abies | reverse complement strand
ACCGAGATCTACACTCTTTCCCTACACGACGCTCTTCCGATCTCACCGGAGATTTTTGAAAATTTGCGCTCCCCGCTCCCAACAACCTTGATTAACACTAAGAGTGCACCACCACCTTCATAGACACAGCAAATTGGACTTACAAGTGGCACTAGCAAGGGACATCAAAGACTAGCTTGTTCTTCTTCTTCTAGAGGACGTTAAAGTCCAATGACAGCCCTAGGGCCTTCTTCTTTTAGAGCACAACAGAGTCCAACACTAGCCATGGGTGTTAAGAATTAGTGAGGAAAAGTAAAAGGTAAACCTTAAGTTATGTCAATGAAAGAACAAGTCCCAGCCATTGATCTGGCAAAAGATCCAATGGCTGGGATCTTCCACGATTTTGAGGGCCCACACGCAAACCCTAAGCTGAGGGAAGAAGAATAATAAAAGTAAGTTACCCAGCAGTCTAATGTATTATTCATTCAAATAAGAGAGGAGAGGCGGACTGAGATACAACGAATGGTGGGCAGACTTGCCTGTGCGTCCGTGAGGCAACCCGTATCTCTGCATACACAGACCGAGTAGGTTCTTAGCCACTTAGTGCTATACACAGGTTGCAGCAAAAGACAAATACAGGATAAATCGTGTACGGGTTTAATCTGTACAAGAGAATCCCGATATGTACAGGTTTGTATAAGCTACAGGAATCCAAACTCAAGCTACAGGAGTACACGTTTAATTGATAAAGACAAGGCTGTAAGAAGTCAGATAGCATGCTTTTGTTTTGTTTTCTGTTGAGATAAATAATATATTACCTCCTACATTTCTGTCCCTGTTCTGTCTTCAGCAATTATTATGTTTCACAAAGAATGTGTATAATCTGCCTGTTAGTATTTTCATTGTTTCTCATTGTTGGATGGGATTGACACTGCTACATGGAGGGTGGAGACTGAGAGACCTATTATGGTTACAAGAGGAGGTGTAGGAGGGGAATGTCGTAGAGGAGGAGGATGTTCCAAAGCTGACACCTTTATAGGAGGTGACTATTGACACTAAGAGTGCACCACCACCTTCATAGACATAGATATGGTCATAGACACAGCAAATTGGACTTACAAGTAGCACTAGCAAGGGACATCAAAGCCTAGCTTGTTCTTCTTCTTCTATAGGACATTAAAGTCCAATGACATCCCTAGGGCCTTCTTCTTTTAGACCACAACAGAGTCCAACACTAGCCACAGGGCCTTCTTCATCAAGAGGAAGAACCATTACCAGATCCATTACCTTTTCCCGTAAAAGTGGTAGAGGGAATCGCTAATTTATTTATCTGATCTCCTTGTAGATGACTCATGATGAATAGATACATTTATAATATTTTTTGATGATGTTTTGAGGCTCAAGATTCCATACTTAACATGATTCAGTTTTGATATGTGATGTAACACTAGACATGTTATATATCAGTTTGCTTTTCATATTTATGTGGTAATGTCTTCATTTGATGTTGTTGTTGCTTTAGATGTTTAAAATTTTGAAAAAAAAATGAATATTTTTGTATTTTTTTTAAGTTCGTTGATATTTTCCCCAATGTTGCCGAAGTTGTTTTCTAGACCCTTGGTGATATATTCACTGACACGATATTTACAACATTCATCCAAGCCACCAAAATAGAACAGTTTTCACTAATGTAATTATTTCTTCGACCCAGTTATTTACAAGTTTCACAGCAGACTCCAGTCTGGTTCCAATTTGAGTCAATATTTTGGACAAAACGATTTCAGTCTGCTTCAGGCTGTGATAACTTTGGTTTACAAGAGATGATAACATAGAATCTAGGTTAGCCATACTTTTAAGTGCTATTTTTACTTTCCAATATGTCGAACAAAATTTCCCATCACATAAAAACAAGGTAAATACACTGATCAAAGCCAGAAACTAATAAGTCCCTGCAAGTTAAGCAAAGAAAGACACAATACCTCTCAAAGCAGGTGGAGCCCCAGCACAAAACTGATAAAATATATGATATGACCGTTCACCTTGAGACTGTTGCACAACTCTCGACTGCAAACAAGACATATTAGTGTCTTATTATGAATTTCAGATGACATGTAGTAGAAAAATTGGTCATAGCGAAACAAGGATATTATACTACTAACCTTCTCAAGCAAGTCTTTCCATGTTAAGAAGAAATAAAACGAAGACATGCAAAGCCACATTTCACACACAATGTCAGTATCTATACTTTTGCAATATATAGAGTTAAACAGTCGCTTTAGTCACTTAAATAAGTTACAAAATTGTCCGAGACTAAATATCAATAACAGCCAAACAAATCAAAGCTGATATAAAAAGACATTGCTAAAAGAAAGACAGGATCAAAATGACTCACAGGTTTGAATCTTAGCACCACAAATTTTCCCAGAATCTTCAAAATGGATATCAATTAGTTTGCCCTGCATATTATTTTAAATTACTGATATCAGCATCACTTACACTTCTTTTTCTAAATATCTTTTCATGGTTGGACCAATATGAAAAATAATACAGATATCTTGCTAAGTTTTAGTCTAACTTTACTTTATGCAAGAATTACTGGATTGAGAACTTACAAATCGGCTAGAATTGTCATTTCTTAGTGTTTTAGCATTTCCAAATGCTTCTAGTATTGGATTTGTCTGTAGAATTTCATTCTCTATTCCACTACCACCTCCAAGAGCTGCCAGATACTGCATTGCTATTTTTGCAGTCTCGGTTTTCCCTGCACCACTCTCGCCACTAAATTGCAAATTCTGTATTAGTAAGCCGCATTATTATAGAAAGAAAAACATCTAAGAATAACAAGGCCCAACCATGTCAAAAGCAATAAAACTGAAAGAAACATAACTTTAAAACTCTCGAAAAAATTCCAATAATCCAAAGAATTAAAAGTTGTTTAAGCAGTTAAAGAAAAGAATAATCAGATATCATTGCATACTAAAATCGCGACCAGATAAACGGCAAAATGAGTTTTTTTAAAGCTGTAGAAGGCACCAACATTTCAATGGAAAATCCATAATCAAAAATAAATACAATTTTTGTCCAGGCCTTTCTTATAACATTTATGACATCCACCATCCAAGAAGCCTCTATGCAAGGACTCACAAGTTATAGAATGAACAACTGTTAAAATAGAGGTCACTCTAGACATGAGAAACTAAAATACACAAATGCCTTAGATTAAAACAGCACTTGTGTGAATTCTCATATAGACAATAGCAACAACTTGCATTTTAATTTTGTCAAAGAAAACTTGTAAACCAAAAATAAAAATAGCAAATACGATCTGTAGGATTTCTCATTTAACACTAGAACTGCCGCCAAAAACGTTTCACAACCAGAAAGTGATTTCCACATAATGAGAACCAATGTTCTATATTGTTCTGAAACAGCAAAAACACACGTTCCTTGCTATCCAGATTTCAAACCCTGAAGAAGGTATAGCATACTTCAGTGTTTAAATTATCCATTCCTCCTTACAATTCATCAGAGTTATCATTGTTTCGAGTTTAGAGACCAACAAATAAAAGTGACTGCAGTGAGACTGCATAGACACAATGAAACTCTCAAGAGCGAGCATGTAGAAGGTACTAGGTAGTCACCATCCCAAGACTCATTCTCAAGCTTGCTAATCTTTGACAACGATCTTTTGTAATCACTATGTTTGTCAGATTATGTCTCGCTCTCTCATCTGTTAAAGTAAATATTAGCTGTCAATTAGATATTAGACTTAGGCATTTATAAAGTCAACTCGACTTTAGATTATTTTATGCTTTTATGTCTTATTTCACTTTAGTGTGTTTCTCGGTCTATCCCACGTTCATTAAGTGGATTGACTCAACTTGCTTGTAATCCTATATAAGAAAGCTTTCGCTTTCTCATTAATACACAGTACGGAGAACTCTTTCAAACTATCTTGGTTTCTTTATGTGCTCGATTTATGTAATATGGTATCAAAGCCCGGCATTCTAGAAGCCGTATCAAGAGTCTTGAGCCTTTGAAAGACAAGGTTGCCACTCTTGCGACTTCATTATTTTTTAAGCTGTATCAAGAGTCTCGGGCCTTCGAAAGACAAGGTTTCCACTCTTGCAACCTTAGTATTTTCAAAGTCATATCAAGAATCTCGGCCCTTTGAAAGACAAGGTTTCCACTCTTGCGACTTCAGTAGTCTGGGAGCCATAAAGTCTGTGTGAACGTGAAGACCTAGGGACTACTACTGACAGAAACGGATTGAGGGATCGCTAGTGTAGCACATAGAAGAACCAAATGGGTTTCACTAAAACTAGATTTTCCTAGATCTGTTGTTTTTTCGTTGTTTTGGGGCAGATTTATTATAAATCTGCAAGTTTTTCAACATATTAATCTATTTTTTTGGGTTACTTTTAACCTTCACCTTTGGCATCTTTACCCAACATTATGCTAGAAGGGAGTCAAAGGTTCACAGGCAAGAACTAAAACACATGGAAGTAGCGGATGCTAACCATTTTTTAGTACAAGTGCCTAGCGATTATTGTCCTTGGTAAACTTACAAGGCCTGAAGTTGCAGGTAAAGACAAGGATAAGTTTGATGAGAAACACAGAGAAGTTGTGATGCTAATTATGTTGTATGTTACAGATGAGATGCTTACAAAGGTCCAGACAAGTAAGACTTCATCAGCGATCTGGACACATTTGAAAAATTTACGCAAGGCAAAACAAAGCAGCAGTGAGGATGTCACCAAGGATCAGAAGACCATCAAATGCCATTATTATGGCAAGGAGGGCCATATGAATAAGCACTGCAAAAAGAGGTTGGCTAACCAGAAAACCAACTAGGGAGGGCCTCAGCAGTGAGCTCATGTAGCAGAGCATACAAAGGAGGAGTTGGCCTTCTATGCATTTATGGCCAGGTCATCTGCTTGGTTCATTGATACAAGTGCATCACATCATTTCACCAACAAGGAACATTGGTTGACAGAGTACATGCCTTGTTCTTCTAAGGATTCAGTGATCTTCGGTGGTGGTGAGGAGTATACAGTTGTTGGCAAAAGAAATGTGCAGATTTCCTTTGGAGGAAAAATGTTAATATTCCTCAATGTATACTACGTGCCAGGTATGGAGCTTAAACTGTTTTCAATTAGTCAGAGTATGCGACACAGCCCCCAACTAAATGTCAACTTTAGCAATCATAAGTGCTACATAATTGACAAGGAGACCAAAAAGATTGTTTCTCTTAGTGTCGAGGACCACGGATTGTTTAGACTAGTGGATATTAGACAAGTTAAAGAGCATGCACTAGGCCAAGACTGCATCAGATATCAGTACACTATGGCATCAAAGGCACCTCAAATTGACCTACCTCTCTCAATTGGACTTCCGGACATTCAGCAACAGATCCAAGGAGCTTGTGGAGCTTGCCAGGTAGGGAAGAAACACAGAGCACCATTTGATGAAGGACAAGCGTGGAGAGCACAATGAGACCTTCAACTGGTCCACGCAAACATTTGTGGACCAATGAACACGGCATCAATCACCGGTGCCAGGTATTTCCTTTTGTTTGTTGATGATTATAGTAGGAAAATGTGGGTATATTGCTTGAAACTGAAATCTGAAGTGTTTAATGAAATTCAAAAGTTCAAAGACTTGGTAGAAGAAGAGTCAGGTTGTCACATTACCTCTCTTAGGTAATGTCGAATTTTATTCCAAAGAATTCAGTAACATTTGTGCTAAACATGCGATCAAAAGACAGCTCCCAACAAAATGGAGTGGGTGAAAGGCGGAACCACGCTATCATAGAGATGGCCAAGTGCATGTTGCAGAATAGGTGTGTTCCAAACAGGTTTTGGGCTGAGGCAATATACTTGTTGAATAGATCTCCAACAATGGCGAAGAAGTAGAAGACTCTAGAGTAAGCATGGTCTAGAAGAGAGCCCAAAGTCAATCATCTTAAAGTCTTTGGTTCTACTACCTACACTTGGATTCCAAATGAAAAGTGAACCAAGTTAGATCCAAAGGGCAAAAAGATGATGATCACAAGGTACATCGACAATCATAAAGCCTACAGGTTGGTCGATCTTGACACCAATAAGGTGATCTTTAGTAGAGATGTTGTTTTTGATGAGAAAGTTGGACATGTTACCTCCTGGGAGGTACCCTATATATTTTTTCATGGCAACACCATTGTCAGTCCGAGAAGATGCAAGTCTAAAGCCTTGTAGGCCATGTGGATGGTTTTCTATGTGGACTCCTAGGCCTTTTTAAATCATCCATACCTGATCCCTCTACTCCCCATGCTCATTTCCTTTCGTCCTAGACAGGATTGGAGGTCTTGAGGTGGATCTACTGGAACACATGGTTTGAGGAGCCATTGATTATTTTATGGGGGTGATCACACTATGTAGGGCTAGTTCAACCCATGGTCTTATGTGCACCTATCTTTTCCCACATGGTCATGTGTCATAGAGTTTATATGCATCTTCTTGGACTTAGTGCACTTTTCGGTGATAGTTCTCAACATGGTAGTCTCGCAATTCACAAGATCTCACGATTTTCAAGGCAGTTCACGATTCCCGATGCACAAGGTCCCAAGACCAAAAATACAAGAAGGGTTCAAATTAATCGTTGTGATGTGTACTTGACATGCCATGTTGAAATTTTGGCAAAAGGAAACATTTTCAAGTAAAAATCAAATTATAAACGTCATGCGGGCACATTTACCGGTAAACATGGAAAAAGAGGGTCATCCCATGACATGCAAGGATGGATCCAACGGCAAAGATGAAGCAAGTCTCATTACAGACAAAACTCATGTGTCGGAATTCTTCAATCCAGAAAAGTTTATGTGGATTCGACAAAATAAGATAAGTGCTCATATTCACCCACTTTCCCTAAGTCTCAAAAAGTCACCTTTTAATTTGTCTCTCACAAATTAAATGACTAGGGTCCACATTAGGCACTTTCTCACCCCTTAGGTGCCTAGGTGATGAGAAACACTTGCCTAGGTACTTTTTAATTATTTTTAACAGGGTTGACCTGTGAAGCTAGGGTGGGGCCTTGTTTGCCTCACTTCTTGAGCACCCAGCAACTACTTGGTACAAGCAGGGGGAGTCTTGAGGTTGTCACTTAGTTAGGATTCACTCTTCAACTTAAGAACTTTAATAATCCTTTAATCCACTTCAACCTTGGGACTTTTACTTTGGCACATACACTCTTATGGTTGATACTTAAATCTTGCAAACATTTACTTTCCATTTATATTTCCGTGCAAGTATTTCAGTTTTGTGGATGATCATCTAACTGGCTTTTAGAATTGCGCCCTTCACCCTTGGAGGCTTGTTTTAAGCTTTTAACTTTCAGTTTAAGTTGTGTGTTGATTAATTGGATTGGCCCCCTTGAAGTTGTGCATACTTTGGAGGCAACTTCATTGTTGGGTTTGTGTAATTTGTGTTTGCCATTGAAAGCAGCCACATAGAGTTGTGCATCCTTTGGAGGCACTCTATTGTTAGGTACGCTGGCTTGATGTGTTGGTACAATTTTTCCATTTGAAACATCTTCATTTCCTGCACAAGTCAAGCAACCTAGTTAGTGTTTGTATCTCATTGTATCATTCATGTATCTTATGTTTAGTTGTGTATCCTAGATCTTCTTTTATAAATTTGTATCTAGTTGTTCTATATTTGTATCTAATCTTGTAACATTGTATCTAGTTCTTTTGTAATCATTGTGAAGTAGTTTCATTCTTTGTAATCTTGTGTAATTCTTGTAAAATCTATCTCCCTCAATCTTTAGTTGACCCCTTGCCCAACCTTAGGCACTAGTCTTTAGTTGTCTTAGCAAAGGGCTTGCTTTACATTTGAATTGTTGCACATTGCATTGTTGTTTTAGCATATAGGCTAGATCTTCCCCAAACCTTTAACCAATTGAAACCAACTCCTAGAATTAATCTTTAATCTCACATAGTAACTAGGGTCTACCCCCCTTGGCTTCCCTAGGAGTAAGCCTAGATGGAAGAGGTTCAAGTCGAGGTGACAGCGGGCTTTAAACCTAGGCATTATGCCTCCAAGGACACACTAAGTGAGCAGGACTTAGCTCACGTTTGCAAGTGTGTATAAGGACGGCAACAGGTGTTATCTGCAAGGCTATTGGATCAATCCATTAAGGGGTTGCATAGTCACGTGGAAGGAGAGGACTAGACTTCCGTCTCATCTCTCCTTTGGTGGTGTTAAGTGAGTCTAATCCAAGGTTGGACAAACCCTTGTAGGGAGTACCTTCAACAAAGAGGAGATTTTGTTTTACACCTGTTGTTGCAAGAGTTGACTCTAGGCTGTAATAGAGCCAAGCCTTAGCACATTTTAAATGAAATAATAAGATATCACTCGGAACTTGACTTGGGTTGTTGCAAGCCAATCCTTGAAAACCGGTTCAGAGTGTATTTCTGACCTAGTACACTCAAAGAGGGCTCTCTCAATAGCCAAGGGCTCTTTACTTAAGAATATTTCAGTAATCACAGTAAGAAGGCCAGATTTCTTATCAGACAAGATTTTTTGATAAGGTTGGTGGTTGCACAGATTTGAAAAGACCTATTGGGTGATGGAGTCAAATGAAAACCAAAGAAAAGAGATAATAGCAGTGATCGTATTACTTGCGGAAAATGAGGCAAAATAAGCCTATCTTTCAGCAATCGATAATCATGATATAATAGCAAAAAAAGAAAAAGACCATTACAGTGAAAGCATCTAACAAGGATGAATTTCCACTACAATTTTGGAGGAAAAAGACTGAAGGCTAATAACTAGATGCAAAGCACTTATAACTAGAAACGCAACACATATCAACTGTGTGTAAGGAGCATGTAAAATGAATTCCAAACAAATTTTAACTCAGTTGATAAAGGAAGAGATAGACAATACGACAATGACAAAACAAAGAACATACTGAAAGAATCGACTGTGATGAATCTCACAATATCAAGTGAACACGTCTCTCCTGTATTACTCCATTCCAGGTTTTCAAAATAACTCATCTTTCAATAGGAGCCCTCTTCAAAAGAGGTTTTCTTCCCCCCCCCAACCTCTTTTCGTGTACAATCAATCCTCATTATATATAACTCTTCTGTCTTGAGAAGATGAATCGTCATCGTAGGATTCTAACACCTAACTGACAGTAAACTAATTATTAACCGTCTTTAACAGTAATCCGAACTGATTTATGTTAAAAGCACAAATAATTCCTAATTTCCAGCGAGCTGTCTATAGCAGTGCATGCATTTGATTCGCCTTCACGTGCACGAGTTGTAGTGATGGCCATTAAGGGACACATGTTCCTTATCTGAGGAAATCTCTATTCAGTCTGGAGCCAAGCTAGTAAGCCTTGGGTTGTCTGTCTAATCTTGTCCTTTTGAGGAGATTGTCGATTAAAGTTTCGAATTCTGATAATTGCTATTAATTTTACCCAGCTACATGGAGATAAATCAGAGGGAACTTGGCAGTGGAAGAATTTCCTTTCCTATATAACATGGAATTTTCATAGTGATCCTCTGTATTAAACAACAATGCAGATCGCACCTTCGTAACCTCTGCAACACAAAGATCACTGTGGGCACATCTTCCCAGCTTTGCTCCTTGCTATCCATGTGCGACTACGACTACTGGGATTATAATTTACAAACGGAACCCTACCCATCGGTGCGATCGGTGCGATGAGTGTGACTGGAACCATGATTTCGGCCTTCGGGCTTCAGAGGAAGTGGCATATTGACGTTCTTCAAACGATGGTCAAAATCCCGAAATAGCGTGGTTTAAATTTTGTGTGGGTGCTCTTCGTGGTATTTTGTGCATGCGGCCTGTGCTACCATCTGGAGAAGGCAGTATCCATAACTCGGCTAAGAGCTTCCATGACTTCGGTGGCTAGGAACATTAGGGTTAAAGTAATGTTTGATATGTTCACTTTACTAACCATAAGCTCCTTGCAAATTTCAGCAATTTGCCAGGCTAAGGAATCGATACAAGAACTTCAAGATGTTGTAAACTTTGAAACAAGTCGTCCATGATCCTTTCAAATTTTGCCAATAATGCATCCCGCCTTTGACGTGCTGCTTCCATGCAGGGAATATTTTCATCATTTTAATCACAAGCCTAGCAAGTTGCCTGCACATTTCTCCATGTAACTTAGCATCATTAGCAGCTGACAAGAATTGCTCTATAGCAGCATCCATTGTCCCTATCCATTTAAAAGGCAGAGTCAAACTGCATTACTTTAACATACAACCTCGGCAATAAATGGATGAGAGTCCTATTGTTGCGCCAAGGAGCTCCTGCCCTGCTTTAAGAATTTCTGATTGCAATTTCTTGATATTGTAAATTTCCTTTTTGCTTATTTAACAGGTTCAAATGCTCTGAAATAAAATCCTCTACTACCAACAGAAACTGATCCTCCAACAAGAAAGGACACTTTGCCAAAGCTCAAGAGGTAGCGGAGGCAAAGTTCAAAGATTCCAAAAGCAACTGGACGAAGTAGTCATGTGACTTTCCTCATTCAAATCTTTGTGGTGGAAAACAAGTAGAAATAAATTCTACACCATTTGCTTGCCTTTGTGGAAAGAATGACATATTAGAAGCATCTGCATATTGCAAGTGTTATTGTGCCGCATTTAAAATAGAGATGTTACACTTACAGTGAGAGACCTAGAACACGAACTTTCTTCCAAAAAGGCCCTACAATGTCTTCAACAATATGATGCAAGTTAGAGATAATTTGGAGTTGAGATCCCTAGTTGATTAATAAGCTCGATGCGATCCTCAAACACATTTTGGATAAAGACATTGAGTAGAACAATTTCCAACATCTGTTACAACAACACCCATGTTGATCTAATAGTTCAAGACCATCCTACGAGAGGAGCTTTCCCAGCAAGATCCGAAAACAATACAACTACTCTAGACTAGATTGGGGGTACAAAGTCTACGACCGATTTAGAAGGGGTTGTGATCGCAATCCGACGCTCCGAAGGTGAAGGTAAGACCAAGGAAAGCCTCACTACTTCAACCAATTTATTTTAAAAGATACAAATCTCTTTATTATTTGTTTTGAATAAAAAATAAAAAGCCAAAAAACATTTCACCTAACTTGTGCTTAAAGTCATATCTTACATAGCTAGTAGACCCGTGGGATTTTGCCTTTAGATTCATTTCTACCCAAGGATATTTTGCCCTCTGTTTTCTGCAATTTATTTCCTGTTTCACGAGGATATCATGACGATTTTGCAGATTTGAAATATATTACAACAAAGCCTACTCCAAATCCGGAAATAATCCCACTCTAAAGGGACTGTGCAAGGTAAGTTTGCATCTTAAAAACCACTTTCTATTTTCCAGATTTGTTTTTTTATAGTTAAACATCTTATTTTCTGGAACAAATAAGTGATTTCCAGCCACAACAAGTTTATTTCTTTGCTGGAATAATTTTCTGGGCTTTGACCCTAGGGGGATTTGAACCCCAAATTCTTCAAGTAATTTTCATATTGCTGGAAATTGCAATTAAATCACAGATTTGAAGTTTTGGGCCATGGATATCATTATTAACTTGATGCCCAAGCTTCCCAAACCCCAAATCTGAATATTCAGAGTGTTTTCACACTTGTGGGGGACCTCAAAAAGGCCATTTTCTTTGTTGTTTTCTGTGTTTTGTGTTCATTCTGCAGATTTGAAAGTTCAGAACAACGAAGAACTGAGTCATGTTTTTCCAAGAGGTGAACCAAGGGTATCTTCTCTAAATTGGTAAGGGCATTTATCACTCTCTTTTCATTCACTTATTGACTCATTTTACGAAGTTTGAGTGATATTATACTTGTTGGTCTGCGCTATTTATTTGCAATGTATTCCATTCCAAATCAATAGTATTCGAGTAATTAACTCCTACCTTCACCTTAGAACACTTATACTAGGCATTGGTCTACTAAGCTTTGGTGAAGCCTATTGTATGTTACAGGAAAGCCTCCCATAGCCACTTGTAGGAGTTGGGCTTAAAGAGTGGGGACTTGTGTTGAGGTGATAGTGGGCACTCATCCTGTGTGGTACCACCTTAGCGCCTCGAAAGGACCTTGACAAGACCACTAATTTGAGCGGTAACAGCACCTTTCCACACTTCTCCTGTATTCAAAATTACCGAGCAGCCAGTGGGGATAAGGATTCAGGAATCAAACTTCAAGAAACTCCTCCTGAAGGGGGGGGAGATTCTAAGCATGAGGAGTCTTCTAAGTCGGTAATTTCTGATGCAGATAGCCCTAATCGGCATTCAGATGACACAAATACAGGTGACGATGATGAGAATCCCAAGAAGAGACCCAAGCGGTAGCACAACACCATTGGAGATGTTAGGATAAGTGAAATGATAGAGGGTCAATCATCAAGAGGAAAGAGCAAAGAAAAACCAAACACGATCAACTTTGCTCTGATGGCCAATGTTCAGGAAATCTATGAACCACAATTGTTTGAGGATGCAAAGGGGATACTTGAATGGGAAAAGGCTATGGCAACCGAATATGAGAGTTTGATGAAAATCAAACTTAGGACCTCACAGCTCTTCCACCAGGGAAGAAACCCATTGGTTGCAAATGGGTGTACAACGTCAAGTTCAAAGCAGATGGTACATTTGACAAGTACAAAGCAAAGTTGGTTGCAAAAGGGTTCCCTTAGTGAGAAGGAATTGACTATGAGGAGACCTCTGCAAAGATGAGCACCATCCGACTTGTTCTAGCCATGGCGGCACAGTTCGGCTGGAAGGTCCATCAGATGGACGTGAAGAATGCCTTCCTCAATGGTGACTCGCAAGAAGAGATCTATATGTATATGTTGATGTTTTGGTAGCTATGGGAGGATCTTTCCCTCCTAGATGACCTTTCTTAGATATGGAGAAGATTCTGGAAGCAAGAGATCCATTGGACAAATGTTGAAATACCCTAGAAGAGAAGTCGGCCCAGAAGAATAAAGTATAATGAAAAGACACCTTCCCAGAAGAGAAGTCAACCCAGCTAAAAGGACAAGAAGACTATAAATAAGGAGGCGCCTTAGCTCATTTGTTCACTCACTCACACTCTCCCAGCTACACAGAAGCAAGGCGCAAATTTTGGAGGAGGTGATGCAGTAGCTGCAACTGCACAGTTTATTATTGCCCAGTCTTTTGGTATCTCTTTCTTGTGCGCTACTCCTTGAGGAGGTGCGCTACCTTTGTATGGTGTTGTTGCAGCTGGGGTGGTATTTCTGGTTAAGCTAGTACTTGTGCTAGGGTTTATCTAATTGGACTTGCTTTGTGAATGGAATCTATCTAAGAAAGGTTGTTGGGTTTTTCCCCCATTTAGGGTTTTCCCAGAATAAATCTCGTGTTCTTTACTATCTCTTGTTTATGCTGCTATTGCTCAGTACATGATATATATGTTAATGGTAACGAAGTAAAATAACACTAGTAACACTAATGCTCTGTAAATAAGGAAAATCCAACATGGTATCAGAGTTGGTTACCTTCAGAATAGTTTAACCACTAGAAGGAAGATCGGTGCAGTGGCACCTTGCAACACCCTACAGCTGCAATACTTTGTCAAGCTCGTTGAGCACTATCCCAAGGACGTTGAGAATAATTCCTTCACAGAGCAGTGCGCCCTAACCTAGCGCACCCCTTGAAACCCTCAACGTGCAGATTGGTGAAGTTTGAAAAATTGAGTTTTTTTAGTGCTAGGGTTTCTACCGGCGAAAATGTCAACCAGTATGAGAGTTGAGGATAGATTGGAAGGAGTAGATAACTTCAGATCCTGGAAGCATAGAATACAACTTGTTATCCCCGATATCTA
>CBVK0100794359.1:0-12580 GCA_900067695.1 Picea abies | reverse complement strand
GACATTAGAAATACCATAAATAATTCGTCCAAGGATTGGACATTAATTCATATCTGTTATCATGCAATGAAATGGGGAACATTGTTTGTTTCCCATTGCCATGAGTCTTTTGTTGTGGCGTTTGTTATTGTAATTCGAAGCAATTACTGTCCTGCTGGAGATGGGAACAGATTTGCTTTAGCTATTTTTTCAAAAGAAAAAGCATGATATCAGAAGGTATTGCATTTCGATATATCTGGATAGAATCTGCAGATAGTTTATTAGTCTGGATTGTGTTAATGCTACATTTTCAGAAAAGGAGAAGGCTTACATTTAATTGATTGTGAAGGGTTTCTATTCAAAGTACCCAACATCATCGGCAAAGCCACCCAATGAAAAGGATTGGACAGTGACTTGTTGACAAAAAGAAAAGGGCAAGTTTTACTAGTGATGCAATCTGCATAAAAGTCAGTAGAGAAAAGTAAGTATGGTATTTTAGGAGTGATTCTCAGAAATATCCTGGTATACATTTTTGGGGAATTGCAGATGCCATTTAATTGATTGTGAAGGGTTTTCTATTCAAAGTACCCAACATCATCTGCAAAACCATCCAATGAAAAGGAATGGACAGTGACTTATTGACAACAAGTAAACAGAAAATTTTACAAGTGACAAAAGCTGCATAAAAGTTGTTAAAGGTAATGCAGCTGCAAAAGCCATTCTCCAGAGGAGAGCAAAGGCAATTAGAGCCATGGCAAAAGACCCTAGTGAGGGGCCCCGGTGTATTGTTGGGATTCTTGTTCAAGGACCAAGCAGTTGATGATATAAGTCCCTAGATGTGTTCCAAGGAATCCTTGCTCGGTGCTTGGATTGATCCTTGGTTGTGTACCTTGGTGGTTGATGATATAAGTCCCTAGATGTGTTCTAGGGCCTCTAGATGTGTTCCAGGGAATCCTTGCTCGGTGCTAGGATTGATCCTCGGTTGTGTACCTTGGTGGTTGATGATATAAGTCCCTAGATGTGTTCTAGGGCCTCTGGATGTGTTCCAGGGAATCCTTGTTCGATGATTGGATTGATCCTTGGTTATGTACCTTGGTGGATAAGACCCTAGTTGTAATCTAGGGCCCCCAGATGAGTTATGGGGTATCCTAGTCTGAGACCAGGGAAGTTGTTGGTTAAGTACCAAGACGAGATGATGTGTGATCTTCTTCTCTCCCGGGATGGTCCATGAGACCTGGGAGCAGTTACGAAGAAGGACATGACCACATCACTGACCTTCCTCTTATGCTGGGATGATAAAAGCTTATAAGTTATCATGAGACTTATGTGGAGAGTTTGTCATTGAAGAAGGACCCCTTTGACTTTGTCTTGTTACAGTTGCAACCTCTTGCTTGTGCCACGTCCTCCTTATTATGTGTTTTGGTTCCTTGTTAGTCACCTTGACTTTGTTGACTTTGCTAATTAATATTTTATAATTAAAATATTAATTATTTATTTTTATTTTTTTATTGGGGTTTGATTTAATCCTAAAGATAGGGTTAAATTAGAAAACCCTAACCTACCCACCTAAGCTATAAATAAGAGACCTCCCCCCCTCTCTCCCTCATGGATAATGATTCTTCCTCCAAACAACACTTAGTCTGATTTTTGTTGCGGCCTCTCCTTGTTTCAGTTCATGGTTCGGGTACGGCCTCCTTGATTTTCTTCTACTTGTTTGGTGGTACGGTTTCTCTTCTTGTTGCTGGTGGAGGGTACGACTATCCTCTTTGAAGTTCTTCTCTTGCTGTTTAGTGGTGCCGTCTCTCTTTTTGTTGCTGGTATAGGGTACGGCTACCTTGGATCTGATTTCCCCTTGCTGTTTAAGAGGTACGGCTATCCTCTTTGGAGTTATCCTCTCGCTGATTTTTTAGTGCGGCCCTCATTGGTTTATTTCTCTTGCTGTTTTGAGAGGTGCGGCTACCTTGGACCTGTTTCTCCTTGCTGGTTGAAGGGTTCGGACTTCTTGGTTTCTTCTTCTTGCTGGTATAGGGTGCTACGGCCCTTCTTCCTTCCATTTCCAGACTGCCGTTTCTTTTATTAGCTGATCTTAGGCTGCCACTAGTGGCCTTCCTCCTTTCAGCTGCTGCTGGTGCCTCTTTTTGTTGCCAATGTTTACAGCTTGTAGGGCTTAATGGAACAGCCCTAAAGTTTGCCACCTGTTGCTGTAACAGTCCTTCTTCTTGGACAGATTTTTGTTGTGGCTGTTAGTGACCTTTCTTCCAGCCCCTAGTTGGACAGTGGTGTCTTTTGTCTCAGCTCCTTCTTGATGAGTGTTATGCTGGTTGGTTTTCTGTTATCCACCTAAAGTCTTCTTGGCAAAACTGTTCACTAAGATCCTGATGAGATCTGCCCTTGAGGGTTTGATCCATGACCATTGAAGCTTTTACTGAGCATACAGAATAGAGGACAGCAGCTAAGGTAAATCTATTCTTTGTTTTTGACTAAGGTAATGTTCAGATCTGTTTTGCTAATGTTTAGATCTGTTCTTTGTTCAAGTAAAAGTTCAGATTTGTTTGCTTTAGTAATGTTCAGATCCATCATATTATTTCTGTGATTTGTTTACTTCAGAATTTCGAATTTATTGTTGATCTATATCTACTACAGAAAATAAAATTAAAAGTTGTTTATGTTTCTAGTTTACCCTTGAATTTCTAACAAAAGTCACTAGCGAAAAGTAAGGATGGTATTTCAGGAGTGATCCTCGAAAATACACTGGTATACATCAAGGGGAATTGTGAAAAAACTTAACCTAAAATATTCAAGGTTCACTTCTAAAACATCCTTTCAAAAAATAGATGAATAGTGTCATGAGGGAAACTGAATTTTACTAATGAATCTGCTTGTGAGAAAGCTTGTATAAAAGATAAATGTTAGTCTCTAAAACATAACTTCTTAACATTAGAAAACAAATTTTCTCAATAAGAAAAATAAACTTGCAATATACTATAATAAACCTAGCTTTTATCATTTATGCTACAAATGCAAGCTGGTTTAAGTTATATTCTTCAGAATGTGTGCAATCTGTCTGCGAGCAAGATGAGCCTCAAGAGGTCAAACAGCGCATGCCTTCCAATAAACAGACTTTTCCTAAAATAGTACTACCAATGTATTTTCCCTTAATTCTGAGGGAAGTGTACTAAGGCTACTAATGACCACCTTGGGAATAGGAAGACGATTAGAAAATTGTCACAGTTAGCCCTTTTAAGATTTACCTTCCTTGTGGAAAGTGTACCAGCAGTGGGTTAATCAATGGAAGGTAGTAGTGCAACTTGACAGATATTTTTGCAGTTGGTCCTTACAGCATGCCTAGGCAAAATTAGCCTCCACACAATATATTGAGTTCATACGTTACAGCTTCTATTGTCTCCCAACAACTTTTCCAATGGAAGGAAATCACTAGATTCTTAAACAAACTTGATCATAGAAACAAGTTAATGGGGAATACAATTTGGCCTCAGATGAAGCTTATATGGTAAAGCAAATTTTTGCCCCTTAAATGTCTGTTAAAAACAACACTTTGAGCAGAATAGGAGGAAGGATACATGAGTTTGTCAACCCATTCAGAATTTATGAACCACTAGATGACCAACTAAAATACAAACTGCAGTTACAGGTGATACTAGGATAGCACTTGGATACCTGATCATTGAAGAAGCATCAGTGTACTAGACTTAATTCTGTCAGAACAAGCTTACCATCCTAGTACTACTCTAGGATGAGCATCCTGAACTAGAATTTAATCTCAAAGCATCTTCATCCAAACACCACAACTGTAGTTGAATCAAATTGTGTTAATATAGTAGAGCAAACAAGGGATCTATCTTCTTTGTGAAATGTACTCACAATAAGCGACAATGTTCTGATAGAATTAAGTCTCCTTGCTTCATGACACCTGTACAAAATTGGCTCACAAAAGCTTGAATGATCCATATTAATCTATATCTACCAGAACCAATTGCAAAAAAAGCAAAAGCATCCTCATGTCACTCATAATCCTAGACCCTGATTGTAACTGTCACATGCCATGCATCAACACTACTTCCGAAGGGTTTGCCATAATAGTAATACTCTAGGGCGAGAACACTTAATTACAGAAAACCATCTTGAAGTATCTTGACACTTGATCCAACTACCCAAAATACCTATAGGTCTCGTATGAATCTTATGATAAGTGCAACAAGAGATATTAGAGTTCAGTTTTGCAACAGTTAATGGAGTTTATTGCAATTTTTATTCAGGCATAAGCAAGCCTAATACAATTTCATTAAATTAGATACGAACAACAAATAACTTTGCTTATAACTGCTTTCGGATAAGCATTTACGAACACCATCTCCATCGAGCTACTTAAAATTATAATAAAAAAACATTGTTTTGCCTTTTTTTTTGAAATTATAGTCTGAAATTTTCATAATGCAATTTCTGCTGGCTGATAAAGTAGCTCCAACTTGGATCCACACAGAGTCAAACATCACCAACTCAGGCTGTCTTTATAGTACATGATACAACAGTGCAAATTCAGATATTCTGCATAGGAAATCGACAGTCATAGAGTTTGACGTCACATTTTTCAAATGAACTATGATGATAACTCCTGGTTTCATTTGGACAAAATAACAAATGGAATTCAATTGAAAATTAAGGCCATATCACAGGGCTAGATACTAACCAACAACTTCTGTAGTGCACTATCTAATTGAGATAGCAACAGCAAGAAAGGTGTCTCCAAAACAAAGAATATGAAACAAATTCGAAAAAAATAAACAGCAAGAAAGCAAAAGCATCCTGAGGTGCCTGCAAACCATTGACTCATGTAGAAAACAAAATCTAAATGCACATTCAGCTCATAAACAGTTCCTGTCGATGCTCAAGGTAACAGTTAAATGGGACAACCACAAATTTTACCAAAATCCAATTTACTAGGTATTTAATATGAAAGTCTACTAACATGCCATTCACCCTGAAAGGTGTGACATTGCAGGCAGCATCTGCCCAGTGGTAGTCATCAGTTTAAACTCTGCAAAAATCATCACATGCATACACACTATATATTATAGACCCCAGAACCATCTGAAGTGCCAGCCTCTATCATAGAGTTTCAAAGGTTGGCTGATTGATTTGGATCGTGTTCAATTACATACCTTATTAATAACAGTAATAATAATGCTCTATTCGAAAGCAGGATTCAGATTTCAGTCAGTTGTTATTCACACTTAAGTTTATTTTATATCCTGTTACATTAACAGCATTGATTATCTACACCTGCAGTGCAACTAGAGCCCAAGAAGGCTTTCAAATAGATTGAAATTCAAGCTGAGAATCATTCAAACTTTTAACTCAGACATTAATTTTCCTATCTAATTTTTGAAAGATAAGAACAAGGATTACATCATAACCAAGAGTAAAACGGCTTTCACAAAAGGATTCATCTTCAAACGGGGTATTGTTGAACAAATTAACTATTCTATCCATTTTTTTCCAGGAAAAGGTTAAAGATAATAATAATCAGACTGATGACGGCAGCGTAAAATACAGTGAAGGGAGCAGGTGCAGCTGCAATTAAGCCACGAGCTTGTTCATGGATATAATGTTTCATTTTTAGTGAAACATCTTTGAAGAAATGAGCTATAATATCGAATATTCTTACCTTTTTCATGCCAGAAACGCTGTCATCCGTCCACTTCCTCCCATCCTCCACTGATGCGGGATAGGAACCAACTTCCGAATCATCGCTGTCGCCCGAACGATCTTCGAATGTTCCCGCCGGCTTCTTGTAAGGTGATTCAACGGGACTTCGATTATTCGTTCTCTTAAAACCCTGTTTATCCTTTAAAGCGTCCCCAGCCATCTCCGAATCAATGTTCGGCATCACGATGAAAAGGGGTTTGTTTGCCACTATTGAACCCTTATTGCGTTCAGCATTAACCTCGGATGCCCCGTTACAGCTACCATCGGCCAAGGGATCCCCTTCAGCCGGTTCAACATTTGTCATATTTTCACGCTGATCGTCGATACAGATACCTTGAACATCAACTGGTGGAACGTCGCTAGGGACTTCAACATTGCTCTGATTAAACCGCGTCTGGGTAAATTTTCTTGTTCTGACTGCAGAAGGAGGCCTGGCTTTCGAAGTCGGCCGCATGGGTAGTACAGGAGGGATAGAGCTGTCACGGGATCTATCCTCGCGGCCCTTGACTGCCTCAAGCATTTCCTCCATGGAACTGCGTTGCCGCAGCTGAGGAGGAACAATTGTTGTTGTGGACAACATCGTTTTAAGCTATGACTCAGCTTAAATTTTCGTTAAAGGGATTAAAGCCAGCTCGATCCTTCACCAAATTTGAAGTCCATTTCCTATTGTTTATCCCGGTCAAAAGACATACACAGTTTCTGCCAGTTTCTGCAGTCAACAGGGTGCCTATAAACAATCATCGGTTGTCTCCGTTGATTTTTCTGCCTCAAATTTTCAGTTATTTCACGTATTTTGATATTTGTAAAATAGCGTTCCTTGGACTTCAAAATTTCCTCATTTGCTTTACCTTCACTCTAAATATTCAACAGCTTTTGCAATCCAAGGGTCGAACACGCAAGCAATCGATAAATAACTCACCAAAAAGGGATGCAACAAGCTTTCAGACATCTCACATTAATAAAATTTAACCTTAACAAGCCAACATCCTTCACAAGGTGCAATTTTATAACCTGCAACTCCCGTATAAGGCCGAGGCACAGTCCAGAGCTTGAAATTTAGCGCAGCTGATAAATTTTACGGCCAATACCTCAGAATCTTCCTAAACAACGGCAAAAGCGTACAAATTATTTGTCGAAATTCCTATAACAAAAGAGGCAAAACGGAGTCCCAAACCATCAGAAAAAAACTGAAAATGAGGAAATTAACCCCGGAAATTCCCCGATGATGTCAAACTCGGGCCAAAAATATCAAAATCGTGGCAGAAGCCGCAGAAATCGGTTCGCATTTCGGGCGAAAGCTTACATATCAGAAAATTTTGACTGAAAAACCTGGTCAGAGCCCAAATTTTTCAAAAATTGTGCAAAATCTGGTCTCGTGATCGATTCCCCGTAGTCCGGATGAAGAATCGAGAGCTGTGGGGATAGATCTCTGTGCATAGATTCTCTAAGAAACTCAACCGTCGTATCCGCGCTGCGAAACGTTGAATCACTCATGGTTTGTCTGAGTGCTACACTCTCCTCATCTTCACTGCCCGTAACCAACAATGTAATAATTATTAATTCATTATCATTTTGCGCTGTAATTAATAGCTCTATTAACTCCGAGTCGGAACCGAACGACCGTCATGTTTATAAAGTCTGCCACGTCGTCCGTTACGAATGACGTGGACGGTGTGACGCGTCCGAGCAGCTTCTACCGGTTTGAGATTGCCCAACTGTACCTCGCTCTGGCCCTTCGATCGAGAAAACATGCCTCCTTTTTAATTGCAACCCTTTAAACGTCGAAATATCGAGCCACCGTCTCCTTAAATAGTACGCAACTTTGACCAATTTAAAAATATCGTCCCCAATCACCCGCCGTACCTGGGGCGAAGCTGCCCTCTCTTTAATAACCACCGCTGTAGACCACCTGGTTAAACCGTATTCAAAAGTCCAACCTGTGAAACCCCCGATCTGACATGGCAACCGTGTGTGCAGTTGGATCCGAGCAAGCTGCTGTGTCTTTATCCTCGACATAGCAAGACGAACACAACCAGACAGGACTAAAAGGCCTGGAGCACTAGCATGTTAAAACTCGATTACATTTTTCATCTCAGCCAGACTGTAGTTTAGCCGTTGTAATTTTGACGGTGATGATAGGGGCGAAGTGAGAGGTACTTATTTATCGGATTTAAGTGGTGTGCACGACCTGTTCACATGTCGCCGCCGCTTTATGCGCAGAAAAAGGCGAGTAGGGATTTGCTTTTTGAAAAAAACAACCAGAAAAGTTGTTTTCAAAATTGTCCATTTTTCCCAACGTTCTTCTCCCGCATTGGACATTGCACCTCGGCGTTTTCAAACTCATTCCAAAAACTATCACTGTTTCTTACATATTTTAGTTGAAACAATGTATGTGGCACACTTAACCGTTTGGCTGTCTATTTCTTTATCTACTTATAGATCTCCATGATATACACACCTATCCACATAGAATTTAGGTTTTAATAAATTCAGGTACTCACATTGAGTGTTTGTGATAGGGAGACAACGTGCAATATATTTTCACTGTAATTGATGGTCCATATTTTGTAGCTTTCTAAGGACGTGGAATCATTTCAACCATGATAAGCAATATAGTTATATAGTTTTTACTAAGCAAAATTCAAAGTCTTGTTGTGAAACCTAAGGACATGGAATCATTTCAACCGTGATAAGCAATATAGTTATATACTTTTTACTTAGCAAAATTCAAAGTCTTGTTGTGGATTGATGGTGTCGATATCATGTTGGATGAGTATAAATAGAGAGCACAACTTCATCTAAAAAAGGATAAAATTCAATGAAAATTTAAATACATGACATGGTTTACCAAATGAGGAATTCAATATTTTTAAAGACATGACATGGTTTACCAAATGAAGAGTTCAATATGAGTGTAAAAACTTTTTTAATTTATTAAGTATTGTGTTGATCTAAGCATTTTGTAGACCTAAGGTTAGAGAAAGCAAAGCATTGTGTTGTCTTTATCACCATTAAGTTTGAGGGTTAGAGAAAGCAAAGAAAATCTACTTGGAGAAGATGGCCAGTGCCTCCTTGATGCCTCTTAATAGAGTTTTGGGCTAGATCTTGAATGCATGATATATGCTTTGGATGGAAAGGTGGGTTAGTTGGAAGTGTGTTTAGTGAGGAAGAACTCTATGTTGGACAAAAAGAATGAATAAAGTTAGATTTTGACAATTGATTATTTTATTTGTTTTCCCTATAAATGAGAAAGATGTTTTTCAAAAGACTATCTAAAATTTTATTCAATAGATGTTTTTCAGAAGACTATCTAATAATTCATTCAATAATTTTATCATTAAGAAAGAAAAGGACTTTTCATTTCATTCCCATTATAATAATAATAATAATCTATTTTTGAGGTTATTGCTAAACCAGACACCAAATTGACTTGTTCTTAAACATCTTGATCAAGAAAATTGTAATTTATCTAATAAATGTAAGTAAAGTGAAAACGGAGAGAGTGACAAAGCCAATAAAATCTAGAAAAGGGAAACCCAAAGAGTGAAAATCAAAGAATCAGTCATGGTATATTTTTAGGGGTGAAATTTTGTTAATTGATTATTTTTGTTTATTTTACTAAAAAAATTATTCACCAATTTAGTTTAAAATTGGTCAATTCTTTACATAAATATGATTAAATTAATAATATTTGTCAAAAAATTACAAGTTTTAATAGTAAATTATATGTTTTTTTGTTGAATATTGGTTTACATATGTATATGTATGCTTATGATCTTTCAAATTGAAATATGACTAGCACAACCACTCAAAATCGTGGCTGATGAACGCCGAAAGGCACTGACAGAAAAACAGAAAATGAAACGCACAATCAAAAAATGAAGCACACAACCAGAAAATGAGTTCTACAGCCAGCTTGCTAAATCTAAAGTTTAATCATTTAAACGTGGCAATCATATAGTGCTACAGTAATTTCTTAATATGATTAGGTAAATGTTAAAAGGTAAACAAGTTAAAGGATGCATTCAAAAATACAAGGAAGTTATGAAGAGGAAATCACATTCATTGATTTGGGAGGATGACTAAGAATATGTTAGCATCTTCAATTGTTAGTCATCAAATTAGAATTTTAGATTAAAAGGTGATTAATTGTGCTCATTATCAATAGGTGTACGCCTTTCGGCGTAATTAAATGGATAATATTTGTCAAAGAATTACAAATTTTAAGAGTAAATTGTATGTTTTTATTAAATATTCGTCTACGTATCTATATGTATGATTTTTCAAAATAAAATATTCCCCTAAAATAATATATTTAAAAATAATCTTAAATACAATAAAATCAAATTAAAGAAACAAATTATAAATAAAATAATCATTAATATATACAAGAGAAACTATTTATAATATAAATAGATATAGTATTTAAATCCTTAAAAATAATTTTATAATATAAATAGATATAGTATTTAAATCCTTAAAAATAATCTTAAATACAATAAAATCAAATTAAAGAAACAAATTATAAATAAAATAATCATTAGTATATACAAAAGAAACAATCTAAATACAAATTTCAAACTACGTAATGAATATGTAATTATTAATAACTATAACACAAATTTTCTAAATACAAATTTCAAACTACCTAATTGCATATTTATGTGTAAGAAGACTATATTAATAAAGTCACCAACAAATATCTTCTTCACCCATAAAAATTATTAAAAGTAAACAAATTAACAATAATTATCCTGTGTTAAACCAAATTGTAACTAAGAGTATTTGGGACCAGATCTTACCCATAAAAATTACTAAAAGTAAAACAATACTTACCATGTGTTAAACCAAAATTGTAGTTAAAAGTGTTTGGGACCAGGGCACATGTGTTTGAGACCAAAACTTAAGGCTTAATTTTGAGGATCCACTCACTACAATCATTCTTCATGTAAATCCAAATTAACAATGTTTACCATGTTTAAAACCAAATTGGAGCTAAAGAGTATTTGGGACCAGGTCACATGTGTACATGTGTTTGAGAACAAAACTTAAGGCTTAATTTTGAGGATCCACTCACTACAATCATTCTTCATGTAACTTCATGTTGATGTTCTCATCCGATGTTCACCTCATCTTAATAATTCATTGTCAGTTCTTTGACCACATTTTTTGTGATACTAGTGGACACAAGTCCACTGGGTGGCAAACATGATTTGTACATTTGTGTTTGTCTTTATTTATAAGTTGTTTGTTTTTTATTAATTTGTAAGAATATTTATTATTTATTAAATATTGCCTTTGTACTTGGAGAAAAATATGTGTGTTTTCTTCATTTCATATCAACAACGTACTTGTAGGTGCTTAGACATGTGAAGGGACAGTCACAATCACTTTGAAATGACAATATTGGTTTAGGATATACACATCACATAATGCTTTTTTAATAAATAATGTTTGAAGATCGATATTTATATATTGATATTCATATATTTTACACTTAAGAGTGGTGTTTGTACTTCACTTTTTGCCTTTAAAAGTCCCAAAACAAAAACAACACTACTTTTGTAAAAATAACAATAAAGAGGGAGAGAGGGATTCCCTCGCCAATAAAAATTGGATGCGTGACCTTTTTATAAACTTTTGGGTGTGGAAAAAGTCTTAAGATAACTTAGAAAAATATGAGGCAATGATGATACATGTTAGTGGGTCCATATGGGTTCAAGTATTTCAACTCTATGCGTTTAACTACCCTCACAATAGAGTTTAACTACCCTCACAACAAAGATAATAAATATAAGGAAAAATAAATTCAAAGATAATACAATTACATTATTTTGTCCTCCTTGGTGCTAAGATAGTGAAGGGATCTCTTGCCATTTATGTCTTCTATTTCAAGATATTAAATATAAGGAAAAATAAATTGAAAGATAATACAATTACATTATTTTGTCCTCCTTGGTGTTAAGATAGTGAAGGGGTCTCTTGCCATTTATGTCTTCTTCTTCTTGGCATTGAAGCATTATATTCCAACTTGAATTGCTACATTAACAAGAGTAGGATTGGCTTTCTCTTCTTCAACAATTACTAGTGGCATTTCACCCCTTCTCGGTAGAGCTTCTTACATTTTATTTGGGGAGCATAGTTTCTCACAATTTGTGTCATAAGTCTTTAAGCTTCTAACTTCACTGCAGTCCCCTCAATCTCCTCATTGCAGTCTTACATTTTGCCTCTTATAGAACCCAACCTCATTTCTTACATACTAACATTCCTTTCTTATATATCACGTTTCTTGATTTCAACAACCTCAATCAATCCCTTAAAGGCATCTATGTCACTTCTATTAATTGGTCAAGCTCTACATGTTGGATTACTGAGAGGGGGGGTGAATCAGTAATAGCGTAATTATAATCCTTTTTCTTCAAATGTTATATCAATATAGAATTATTATCCAATAATGAGCAGTAAAAAATAAACAATCATACATATACACAGTACACCAGTGTTTTACGTGGAAACCCAAATCAGGAGAAAACCATATAATGTTTTTTCTTATATGTCTTAAAGAATTACATTCAATGGAAGCACCAACTTCCTTTGTTTTCCAACTGCAACTGGAAGGAGGCTCCAACCCCTTAATTTCTCAAGCTAAAACCTGAAGGAAGCTCCAACTCCCCAATTCTCTTGCTATAACCAGAAGGAGGCTACAACCCCCTGTGTTCTCCAGCTACAACCGGAGGGTGGCTACAACCACCTATCGCCCTAAAATAGAAGTAGAATGATGGAACCATTGTCACACTATCACTGTGAGATATACTGTTGTAAACCTGTACCAATAAATCTGAACCATGCATCAACATGTAATCAACCTGTACCA
>CBVK0100794357.1:0-26449 GCA_900067695.1 Picea abies | reverse complement strand
CCAATCTTTGAGTGATATCTTAACATATTTGAGCTTACCTTCCCAGAAAAAATTAGGGGATCTAGAGAATGAGGTGGTCCAAGCTTGTGTGACAAGAGAGGGAATGGATTGGTTATCCATCTAGAGCTGATTAAAGTGGAAGGGGAGGGGGCCAAAGTTATGAGGGGAGAGGAAGGAGAGGGTAATGGGTTTGGGATCTGAGATTGCAAAGGGGATAATTTTGGAGGAGATGACGAAAGCGGAGAGGAGGAAATCGATGTTGATGAGGAAGCGGTCCAGGCGGGTTGTGATATGTTTAAGGCCAACCCATCTGTTGTTCCAGGTGTAGTTTCTTTTGGTGGGTTTGATGTTTTGCATGTTCCAATCTGAAATGAGGTTGGTAATGTTTTCTGAGAAGGGGTATCTTACTTTTCTTCCTCCTTGTTTTTTTCTCTGAGGCTAACGTGGGTGTTGAAGTCTCCCTTGATTATATAGGAAGAGGGGTCTATGGAGTTTCAGAGATTTGAGAGGGAGGTCCAGGTTGCCATTTTGTCTTTATAAGGGTTTGACATGTAGATATTGACCACAAAAATGACGTTGTTTTTATCCTTATTTTTTAGGACCTTTAAAATACAGTTTTGGGTTTTAGAGATTACCTTAGAGCTCCATATTTGTTCGTTCCAGAGTGTTGCGATGTTGCAAGAGGCTCCCTGAGAGATGACTGCCACTTCACCAATGTTGTTGTAAATTTTGTTTGTTGCTTCAAGAAGTGATGAAGAGTCCATTTTGGTTTCTTGGAGAAGGATAACCGAGGGACTGGCCATTTTTTTTAGATCTTTTAGTGCTTCGAATTTAAGCTTACTATCGAAGCCCCTACAGTTCCAGGAGAGAAAAATCATTAAAGGGGGTTGGAGGGGGCTCGGTTGCCATGGACCGAGTGTTCCATTCCTTTAGTTCATGAATTCCTTGTGGATGTGTAGATTGTGTATTCTATAGTCTATTGTTTTCCTTGAGCCTTTAATTTAACTGCTACTTCTTCTCTGAATTCCTTATTCATTCATTGCCCCAATTTTATTGGATTCTCTGGTGGGATCTCTCCTTCTTCTTTGTCTTGATTATATTGTGTATGCAGGTTTGAGGTTGAATTTTACTGCTGTGTGGATACATGTGATTTTTCCATGGAGGGATCATTTGTGTCTGACTCATCGATGATGAAAATTAGGGGTGGATCAGGGTGAGAGGAAGAGTTCGGGACTAGAGGAGGGCTCTTCTTTGAGGAGGTTTCACCTAACAGTTCAAAGGGATTATGGCTGAGGGGAGGGTTGGGGGTCGAAGAGGGAGCCTTTTTGGGAGGGGATTTCAGGGCAGGGTTTTGATGTCATGAGGGTTTTGAAGTGGGTGGAGGGCCTAAGGGTCTTGGACGAGATCCATTATTTTTGCCACTAGAGTTTTTTTTGCCAACCTATTGCCATCTGTCTTCTTGTGTGGGTGCTTTGACTTCTGAGGGATGCTTATCACTGAGGCAGTTATTTGCAAAGTGATCGTATTCATGGAAATATTTACATTTTAATGGAAGTTGTTCATAGTCTAATTTTTTGATGTGAATCCAGTCATCCAGCTTTAACTTTATTGCTTTCGGGAGCCCTTTTTCTAGAACTACTTCTACGCAAATCATAGGACAAGAGTAAAGGATTCATCTAGGCTCTACTCTATTAATATATTTCGCTAGGGCATCTCCGATGCTATTCAGGACTTCATCACCCCAACAGTGAAAAGGAAAATGTGGAAGCCTTACCCATACTAGAACAACTGAAGGAATGCCATTTTTGGGGTCAAAATCAAGTGTCCATTTGTTTATATATAACCCTCTTGGTCCAAAGAAATATGGGTCATTTTTTAAGATGATATCTCTGTCTGATTTAAGCTCAAAATTAAAAATATAGAAACCCTTATCGTAGAATAAATGATTCATACGTCCTTGAACCAGGGGGTTCCAGTTCTGCTCAATCCAAAGATCTATTTGTCGAGGTGAGGGCCAAAGTCCCATAAACTGGCCAACAAGTTCTTGAGAGGCGAAGGAAAGAGCTTTTCTTCTCGCAATGGTGCTGGGGATTGAGACTACCAGGATCTGCTCCAATTTTTTAACAAACTGAGAGGTGTTGGGCCGTGTCAGAGGAGGGAAAAGCGAACCCACGAGGGCCTTGAAGGAAACGACTTTGTCATGGAAGTTCATAGGGGGATACATATCCGGATCCGCAGAGGCCATGGGGGGAGAGGGTCGAGAGGGACGAGGGGGGTCGGGAGGGCCGAGTGAGGTGACCAAGAGGGCCTAGGGTTTTTCGCCTGGATTCTCACACATCCAACCATCAATATTGGTATCTCCACCAAGACCATTGCTAAGTTGTCGATCATAGCCATGTTATTTCCTAACTCGCCACTTGAACTTAGCACCAAAATAATTTTCTACACCATATTATGTCAATTATAATTTAGGGGCATAACATTCTTATTTAATGAATGAAAAACTTTGATTAAATTTGTTACACTCTCAAAATCCTAAGAAAATTCTCATTTCAATAGTTAGTACTACACAATTAATTAAGCCATAAGTATCACTCCTTTTTATGATGATGATACCCAAGGTAAACATGACTTTGTAGAAACTCAAGGCCTTGTCAACAGAAGGCTCAAGGCTGTTACAACAATATATTCATTAATAGCTCAGCATGTCACTTGTGGGAATTCAACACGTGTGTGGAGGATAACACTTATTCTCACAACTGCTTAGGCTAGACCTAATTGACAACATACATATCAAGTCTATCCTAAAAAACTAAAGAAATTGGCCCTAGGAAAAATAATTATCAAACCATACTACAAGGTATTAGTCTATCTACAAAAACTTAATAATACATTAACCCTATGAAGATTAAGTAACAAACCAAATTATACATTTATGATTCATTAAGGCTGAAAACCACTATCTTGAGGTGATTATGTATTTCTAGTAATAATAATGTTAAAAATGTTATCCCACAAGTTATAGGTTTTGCAAAGCACGACCCAAACCAAAAAATAGTGAAAACTAAGGGAAAACCTACCCACTGTCACTTTAGATTGGTAGTCTTGTCACTTTAGAGATGAAGTGATCACCTTAAGGGGGGAATCTTGGTGACCCTGGGGGAAATGAGATGGAAAATGAATTGATGATTAAGAGTCCCCCTATAGTTCAATGATGGAAGGTAAGAAGGGATTGGAAAGAGTCTCGTAGATGGTAGAAGATGTGCCATGACGTAGTCGACTTTCCAAGTAGTGATTGTACCTGGAAGGAAAACAATGATACACGATCAATAATATGTTGGAAAAACAATTTAATATTGTTTTCCCTAATTGTAGCAGTAAACAAAAAATATATATCAGCAACAAAATGATAATAAGAGCTGCAAATAAATTTGTTAAAAGTCTAGTTAAGATTTCAACAGACAAACTAGCAATGACTAGTTAACTGAAGTATGAAAAATCAAGACTTTAGCATGAAACAAAGATGTAATAAAATAGTATTGCAGAGATATAATTGAAGCCTTATGGATGTAGCAAAAAAGTTGTTATGACATTAAATTCAACCACCAAAACTCGCAATTATTAGACCCAAAAGATGCGTTGATATTAGTAGATTATGTTGGCAAATGTTTAGCAAATTCTAACGGTTGAAATGTGAGTTATCAAGAGATTTGTATTTGGGTTTCTGTAACCATAATGTATGTAGTTTAAAATTTATAATAGCTCGAAGAATACCAAGAGAAATAATATTCCCTAGAGGGGTTATCAACCTCAAGGTATCCACAAAATATTCCAACTTAAACAAGATTGATATCTCACCAAAACCCGTTTACCAATGCAAAAATCAGATTAGTTCTTTTATAATAGGGTGAATGGAGTCTTTAAATCACAAGTTAGATCAACAATATTCCTAGGGTTGGAAATCCTCTTACTCCCTAAGTTATGCCAATCAAACTAGGGTAAATCTATGAGGGTATACACACTTGTATTTATCCTAGAAACCCTTGTCCAAGAATGACTTATAAACTTAGAAAATGAGATGAAGCTTAATGGAGGGTGTATGTAACATAATCCTCATAATTTTTAAACCAAAAATAACCAATAATAAACAAGAAATAACTAACAAATGCATATTTTTCCTTACCTATCCCAAGAAAGAGAGAGATCAAACCCTAGTTCACCAAGAATTTACCATTGAAGAGCAAGTGAAGAAGCCTCCAAGACGTGCGCACCACTTAACCACATGAAATCACCAAGAGATAACACCAAAAATCATTTTCACAAGAGAGAGATATAAAAAATGCCCAAGAGGTCGCAAATTTCAGCCAACTAGTCTTCTCACAATGGGAGAGCTATAATGAAAATGAGATACAAATAATCTCTATTTATACGAAGTGTTCTAATCATAGTTATCCACATAATTTAGGGAAAACCACAAGATAATGGGTCAACATCCCTAATCTTATTCCTTTACAAAATAATATTATTTAATTCATACTTTTACACATGAAAGAAACCCTAAAACATGGCGTCACCCTCCTTTTGGGTAACTTTTGGTGCTTTAAGTCAAGTCATTGAGAATGGAGAAGGGGCGTTAGGATTCCAAAAACCATCTTCCAAGGTGATATGAACTCTCTCCATTAAATCAAGGCACCAATCCTCATCAAAGTGCCAAGTGTCACATCACCACCACAACCTAACCCATGTGTGACATCAAGCTCTAAGAAGGTGACGTTTTTCCTGTTTCAAGAAAATCGTTTGGCATGTAAGGGTTGGGTAAGATCCTCCAAGGTTCCCTATAGGCCTCCAAAGGCATGTATCCATGATCCGACATGTGGTCCCTTGACATCCAACCTATGGGTTTCAATCTCTATGGAAGCCCAAACTAGGCTTGTTCCTCCAAAACTATCCACTAGATGGGTCCTGCAAAAACAAATGGATACACCCTCTAAGGATCTCAAGTAAAAGCATCATGATGAGTAAATAAAATCAATAAAATATCCATCTAAGAATGTACATCCAAAATACCTCATCAAAATAAACCAATGCTCAAATACCGTATGCAATTTTCAAAGTTTAGGTATGGGAAGGTTGACAAAACGACCTATTGGGTGAATCGTACGTCAAGTTTAGGGGTGTTTCCCGAGGGGTTTCCTTCTAAGTCATGTGTATGAGGTGTCATGTATGAGGGGAAGAAATTTTGGCATGAGGTTCATGATATACAAGAGGTTTTAGTGTCTCACTTATGGTTTCCATTGTAGAGGGTGTGTCACGCCTTCGTATTCAATGCAACATTTTTCCAAGCCCATCTATTTCCTTTAATTCTTTGAGAATGTTTCGAGGTTGAAGCCAAGGTGGGGATTCTACCTAAGAAATAAAAATTGTTCCCACCTTGGCTCTACCCTAGTCACATCATGCTTCTTCAAGTTGGAAACATGTGTGGTGCTTCTACCTAAGAAATAAAAACAGTTCCCACACACACCCCTCCATGGTTGGCATTTATTATTAGTTATTCTTTCATGGGTCCCATCAGTTTTTTTATGAAAGAAATTTCATTTTCCTCAGTATCCATGTGCGAGCATCTAGAAGGTTAATGGTTTGACTTTTATCTTTTGTCAGATATAAGCATGTGGGCCTTGAACACCTTTGTTGGCTTAGTAACATTTGTTTGGTTAAGTGAGCTACTCTTCCCTACTACCTGTGTTGTTGACCTAGGGTTCATATCTTTCAGGGTACCAACAAAGCCTAAAATTATCAGCCCCTCTGGAAAACTAGAAGGCAACACAACACACATAATGCACTGCACAATCTCACCCAAGATAGATTTAAATGGGTGGTTGTAAGACTCAGGTGTTTACAACCTAGGATTGAGTATGAGAAATGGGATCTGTATTCTGAGCCATTTACTCTAACTTGTGTTACAACCTACTGTTATTTCCTTTTATATTTTAACATAGTTACCAACTTAATGAGAACTGTGACCTCAAAACGAGAACTCTGGCCCAAAAAACCCATATTTTTGCATAAAAAACATCAGAATCAACCCCCAAATCAAAAAGTGGTGCTATCGGTAGCACCATTTTTTAAAACGGGGTGAAAATTACAACATTTTTCAAACATGGGCTTCAAAACTTAAACATTAACTCAGAAAAACCTTAAAATCAACACCTAAAAACAAATAAGATGTTTTTTATTTTTTATTTTTCTTTTCAAAGCATTAAATTTTGAGATCATTTTAAATCGTATTTTTATTACTTGGTACCATTAAAACCAAAACCTCAAAATCAACCATCAAATTGAAAAGTACTGCTACCGGTAGCACCCATTTTAAAATTGGGTATGAAAATGACACATATTTATAATGTGGTAAAAGAACTCATAATTACTATAAACAAAATCATAAAATAAACCCTTAAATGTTTACTTTTTAAATGTTATTATCACGCAAAGCACAAGGTAATACATAATGCCATGAAAATATCACAATATACTTTAAAATTTCAACGTCACTTTTTAATAATTTTTTACGTTTAATAATAAAATAGTAAATACAAGTTACATTGAATGAAACATAAATAATTTCTTAATTAGTATTGTTATATTGACCATATTCAAAACATATGAGCTAAGAAAATTGTGAAAAACTAAGAAAAATTAGAAAGAAATGAAAATAAAATAAAATTTCCCCGAAAAACAATAATTTAAAAAACAAAATTACATTTTTTTTGTAAAAAATAAGAGCCAAAAATCCCTTCAAACTTAAAAAAAGAAAAAAAAAATTATAAAAAAAGACTAAAAAATAATCAAAATTCAATAAAATTAAAAAAAAAAAACATCTAAAATAAATAAAATTAACAAAAACATTAAATTTACCTAAGCTAAAAATTTATTTAAATTTTTTTTTATATAATATGTGAATAATGTAAGAATATTATATTATAACTATGTTATAATATAACATAGTTATAATATAACATAGTTATAATATAACTATGTTATATTATAACATAGTAACTCTGTTATCAAATGAATGGGACTTGGGCTAGGCCCGCAGGGGGGTTCATCCAGGTCCCATGGGTGTCCACAGGACCACGGCCAGGCCCGTGGGGGGGCTGGGGTGATGTCGGGCATCACCCCTGCCCCCCCGCGGGCTTGGCCATGGTCCTGTGGGCCTGTAAATTTTTAAAAATATTGTTATTTAACAACACTTATTTTTAAAAATAAGTGTTACAACTGGTGCAGTGGGAGGAGGAAAAGGATGATACATTGTTCAAATGCAATCCCAACTCGAATTCCAGTCCTGTCCAAAAATATCGAGGAAACTTTAGGCAACGAGATAGATGTGGGTGACAACGATCAACCTCAAGGATACGATTGAGCTCCAAGAGATCGCTCCCATGGTCGTCGTGGTTGCCCCGTTGTTCAAGGAAGGAATCTGAGTCAAAGTCGGTCAAGGCTAAAGCCGTGTTAGATCAATATTTTTTCTTAAAAACCCTAAGTTTCGTCTTGTAGTCACTGAATTGCTTGCGATTTTCTGGTTTGCAGGGGCAAATTTAAGATAAAAAAAAATTGCAATTTTATGGTACCAAATTTAGGAGATGGTTTTATTTATTAGAGTTACATTTCCCATTTGAATCCATCGGCCCTAAATCTCCATTCTATGGAATAATGGCCCTTCATTCTGTCAATATGAACATAGCATTATAAAAACAGTGATGGGGAAGTGTGTTCAACATGTGGAATTCCATAGCATGCCCACCGTGTGAATGTTGTATGATCGTTGTGGAACCGCGTTCTTGGAAGGTGGCACGATGCGGATGATAAATCAAGACTGATAAATCAAGAATGGACTTAAGTAATTCGCACCCTTCAGTCTATTACAGTGAATATATTAGAGCAACAGAAGTTAATATGAGCACCAAAAAGTGAATAGGCCTACTTTATAGTTATATTATTAAGTTCCACCTGAACTAGTAAACTAGTAAGTTCCACCTGAATGGATTTTTAAAAATAAGTGTTGTTATTTTTAAAAATATTGTTATTTTGAATTTCTTTTGTAAATTTTATTTTTTTAAGGATTTTATATAAATTTTATTTTTTCTGGTTGTAGTTTTAAAGTTTTTCAACTTATTTTTGTGAATTTTTATTTAAATTTTGTATTAAAATTTATATTTTAAGTTTCTTAATTTAGGTTTTTTTTTTTTGTATGTTTTTATATTTTTTGGGTTTTTTTTTAACTTTTTAAAGTTTTTTTTGGCTATAAATTTATTTTTTACCTTTTTTCTTAATTTTTTCTCTTTTTTATTTATTTATATATATATATATATATATATATTAATTTTATGGTTTTCTTGTCCTCTTTAGCTTTTTAGGTTTTTCTTTGATGGCTTTTTCTCATATAAATTTGTTTTTAAAATGTTTTTGTTTTTTTAATTTCAATTTTGTTTGTTTTCTTATTTATTTTAGTTTTTATTTGATAAAAAAAAAGAATTATATATATTTTTTCTAAATATTTAAAAATATTGTTATTTAACAACACTTATTTTCTATTTATTGAAGTAAGGTAAAAAAAAGTGTGTTAAAAATGATATTTTCCACTATATTTAAAATGTATGGAACAATAACTTAATTAAGGACGAATAATTATACGAAAAATCTTAATTTCAAAAAAAATAAATGGTGTACAACATTTTTAACATTGGATGAAGCATGGAAATATGATTAAAAAAAAGATTGAATAAATAAAAAATAAAAAATAAAATATTGAAAAGTTTGAAAATAGATGAAAAAACATCGTTGAGAAAAAAAATAAAATTATAATTGAAAAAATTGAAAATAAATGAAAAACAAGCATTTAAAAAAACAAAGTGGAAATCTTATGTATCAAAAAATTTAAAATATCAAAAAACCACCTAAAAATGGAGAGGGGTGCTACTGGTAGCACCATTTTTAAAAACGAAGTAAAAAACTTAACCCCCCAAAAAACTAGAACTCTATAGAGTTCTCGTTAAGTTGGTAACTATGTTTTTTAATCTCCGTGGTACCTTTTCGTTATATCCCAACAACAATTAACCAAGCAATATAATAACTCATTCATTCATTACACACATCACTTATTTACTAAAAGTATGGCAAAGATATTCATGCATTCATCACATTACACAAGTATTACTGTGGTTCACCCCCTCTTGGGATACATCCACAATGATTTGGCTCTTAGCTCTCTTATTATGGTATTTCTGTAGTCTCACGCCATGCACTTACAATTCTCCTTGTATGGGTAAGATCTCTATGAGGTGAACTAGACCACACCAGGCTCCTCGACCTGTGATCTAATCCTCAAGATATCCCTTCTCTCCTCCTCTCTAGCTCAATCGTTTTACCAAGGTAGTTCTCTAATCAAGAACATTACATAAAAACAATTGAACCTTCATGGGTAGCGAACCGAACCTAACCGAACTCTTTTATGATACCTCTGTATCTATATTTATATCTATCGGGCTCTTCAACCATTTATACAAAACATTACAAAAACCCTAACCCTACTATCGTTAGGTCTTCCTTCTTTGCATGCATGCTTTGCTTCCCTCCAGTCGTCGCCTCCTCCTTGCATGCGCATGTGTTGTGCTTCTTGTCAATTGTTGCTTTCCTCTTAAACGCTTTCTTTCCCACGATTGCACTTCCAACTGTCATTATTCTTTGTGCACACTTTATTTCCCACTTCAACCTGCTTCCAACAGGCCCCCAACACTGACATGTGACTTGTCCCGAGTCAGCTAATCCTTCTGGGCTGCCTCGATCTCCTCGATGATCATGTGGAACTTTTCCCTCAGCTCTGCTGCTTTTGTCAGTGCCTGCGCGGTCCTCTCCTTAATGGTATCCACTACCTAAACTTCCACTTTGTTGCTTAGTAATCCTGCACATTTTGCTTGTGTATGTGCCATCTGTATTCTAGCTGCTTCTTCCTATGCAAGTACTTCTTCTACCCATTCCTGTAATGGTTCTAATTTCACTTGACGCTCTTGTTTCTGTGTTTGCGCAGTGATAAGTTCTACCTGCATCTTCTTCAGCTCTTACGTCCCCTTGATGCGTTCTAGGATTGGTATGGTATTTTGCCTCTGTTTGAGTTATTGGATCGCTGCATTGATCCTTTCCTCTTCGTTGTCCCAGCATTGAATCTGTGGATCCTCCTCCAGTCTTGTCCAGAGTTGCACTACTTTCTTGAGAAAGTCAGCTGCCATGCTAACCTATTTCTCCATTTCCTATAGTTGCGTTGTTGCTGCCTGCCTCCTTTGCTCCTTTACTGTTGGTGGAGTTGTTGGTGTTAGGTGTTCTCATAGATCTTTCATCTCCTTCTGGTATCGAGCAATTTCCTATGAAATATGGTCGATATTTTCTGCGGCTGGGAGTTCGTTATCTTGCGTAGTGCTTGGAAGTTTCCCAAAAATTTCTCCCACTCTGCATTCTGTCTCCTTTTGAATTTTGAATTTGACCGTCTCATACTCTTTTTCCAGCACTTCCCACTGCTTTGTTTCTTTCTATAGCTTGACTAAGTTTTTATGTGCCTGAGACTGCATCTCGTGGTCGATGCTAACCTGTAATTTGTACAGTTCCCTTGATGGCATCTGTGTCAAGACCAATTGAATGTGGTTCAAATATTTCAGTGGTGTCTATCCCACTATTTCATCCATTCATAGCATGCTCAGTTTTATGTAGATCGTTGTGTGTGCATGTGGCATTGGGAGGGATGGGTCTTGTTCTTATACCTTCACTCTTTCGTTGGTTTGTGTTGTTGACGACTCTATGCCTCTACTGCTACTTGCTCTTTGGGCCTCCCCGAGTGTCCTGAGGAGCTATTCCATTTATGCCATCTCTTTCTGTAGTTTATCCCTGTGATGTGTTGCATGATCAAAGTCTTCTACTAGACAATCCTGGACCATTCTTGCGATCATTTCTCCATCGTCCTCCATTATCGTGTAGTCCGGTGATGCTCGTTGCGCCTTTGATTTATTGTGCACACCTGTTGCCTGTACAACTGGTCTCTTAGTTCCCCCTGATTCTCATGTGTTGGGATTTGGGGCGATCTCTTGCGCTCCCTTAGCTTGATTTAGTTGTTTGTTGGTCTCTTTCTACCCCTTCTGGGTACTTATCGGCTTTGCCCCTTCATTTGCCTGAGTCGGCTTGTTTTGGCCCGTCCTTGGTTTCTTGGGCACTAGGTTTTGCGAAGGTTGTGTTTTCGCCGGGGAATGGATGGAATCCTCCATGCATCAGGCCATTTGATGATGACCATGTCTATATCACCTTATGTGATTCAGTAGCGCATCAGTAGCCACTGTTTATCTGGATCCTGTCTTGGTTGGATCCACATGGCTTGACGTGTAGCCCAAAATTTAGCGATGTCCCCATATCACATGACAGCCTCTGGTGTTATTCTCCATGATCGGCTAATAGCTTCTTGTATGTCCCATAGGTATGCTTCAAAGATGATTCCATTTTCCCTTATATGTCTGGCTTGTGGCCCAGATATCAGTAATAGATATCTCGCTCCCGGTGGCTATGGTCTAGTAGTGAAAACTACATATTCTGGTTCCTACCATCCCATGAAGGCTACGAGGGTGAGTAGCCACGAGTAATGAAATTTTGTATTGAGGTCCTGCGCATCCTTGTAGTCCACTTGGAACAAGTTTAATAGATAGGGCGTCCAACTCATGAAGGTGACTTCGGCGCACTGAGCTGCAACTGTGATGACTCCTGCAGGTACTTCATCTTTGTGGAATTTTCTTAACAATTTACAAGATAAGATCTTTGCGCCCAATTGTGTCGCTACATTTTTGATCTGTTTGACTATAATGCCTCTTGTCCCCCCTGATGGTACCATATTTCTTATTCATTTCCTCTGCTAATTCTTTCTCCTTAGATTTATCGTCCAGAATTAGCGCGGGATCCATACCCCAGTTGGGTAGTCCTGTTATCTGCGTGATAAGTTCAATAGTTATGGGGACTGGTCTGTCTAGCCATATATCCCCTCCGTGCGTGATTTGTAATAGTTTCTTAATGCATGTTGTCGCGTAGTGGCCTATGCCAAAATGTGGAAGTTTCAGCAACCCTAAAATGTTTGTTTTGTCCAATCTAACTGCCCATTGATGTGGTTGGCCGATCATTTCTCCTAGTTGGTTTACCACTATGTTATGCATAAAAACCATTGCCGCAAGTTCCAAGTACTTTATTTTGTCTGATACGTCATGGTCAAAATACTTGAGCTTCCCGACGTCACCTAGTAGTTGCAGCTCTACCTGTACTCCCTCTGGTATGCGTGGTAGCACGATTTTTGATGTCGGTTTCCTGCGAGGTGAACTCGGTATCATAACTCTGTCTTCTGGTTGTGGTGGTTGGTACGAGGTTCCAACAACTCCTAGTTGTTGTCCTGTAAGCCAGTCTGGCCAAGCTGTGGTAGTTCCTGTGGTCTCTTCTATTGGTTGGCCTAGGATGGGTACCTGCGATTCTCCTGGTTTCCCTTATGATCCTTGATTATGTGTCATTATGTTACCTTCTGCGATAGGTTCAGTGCTTTTTGGTTGCACTTCTTGTTGGGTTTTTGCTTCCTCGTTCTGAGGTTCCTGTGTCGTTGTTGGCGTGTTCTCTTTTAGGTCCTCTACTTTTGGCTATTGAATCTCTTTTAGTATCGATGTATAATTCATCGATGGTATCTCTGGGGATGGGATCTCATCGATATCGATGATCTCTGGTTGATGCTGCTCATTTTCTTCCAGCGGCCCTCATGACCTAGTTTGAACCTTGATCAGTCTAGTTGTCTGGCCTAGTTCGACGAACTTCAGTGGTGCCATAGTGGTGTGTGTCGAATTTTTGTTGAGTTTGAAGGACAACGGTGAGCTCTGTGGTCTCGCTCTGTTCATTCTAGTTGTTGTTGCTCTCTCTCTGTTTTCCTTTTGTGAATAGATAAGTTTCTTCCATGCTCGTGTATCGTATGGGATTTTCTTGAAGCTTATCAAGGATTCTTCCTCCATGATGCAATTAATGCACCATAACTGTGGATTCAATGCATCTGCAATAGTTTCGTAGTTTACATTATGCTTACTTTTCCATATCCAGTTGGCATGTTTAATGTGATGTTCCATCAGTCCTTGCCATGCCTTAATTCTACTTAGTGTTGTCCTCTCATCATGATTTTGCCGACTTTTCGTTTCCCGCTCGTTTTTCTTTGGTATGTAACCGACTGTCCTTATATAGCTTTAGTCGACTCCCATTGATCGTTCCTTTGAGGTCTGTGCCTGCTAAATCTCTTAACTATACAGCTCCATTGTCTATTACAGATTTGACCTCGTATGGTCCTAACCAATGCATTCTCATCTTTCCTGGGTGCTGAAACGATTTGTTGTCATAGAGAAATACTAGATCTCCTTCCTTGAAAGTCTTATTTTTAATTTGTCGATCGTGCCATGCTTTATCTCTGGCCTTCTCCACTTGTTTATGTAATCTTGCTAGGATTCAGTCTTCCTCCATTGCTAAAAGTTGGTTCAGTCTTTCCTGTATTGCACTACGTTCTGTCATTTGTGTGATAGCTGCTACGCATAAGCTGGGTGATAAAAATTCTAATGGCACTACCGCTTCTTGGCCGTAGATGAGTTTGAATGGTGTGTGCCCTATCAATTTATTGCATGTCATCCTATACGCCCATAATGTTGCTGGTACTTTGAGGTCCCAATCATCTCTATTGATGTTTCATATCTTTGTCAGTGAGTTCTATGGAATTTTGTTAAAGGCTTCTACAGTGCCATTCGCCTGTGGATGGTACGGTGTGATTTTCTGGTGGTGAACTTCAAACTCCTCGACCATCGTGTGGATGGTGTTATGTATGAAATTCATGCCTTGGTCGCTCATCAAGACTCTTGGGCACCCAAACCTAGTAATTACTTGTTCAAATAAGAAGTGTGCAGCTATCTCTGCGCTGCAGTCTTTTACTGGTGCGGCTTCTGCCCACCTTGTTAGGTATTTCTTCATGGTGTTGATGTATCTTGCCCATGTTATTTTGGAAGGTGGGTTAATTGGACCCACAAATTCTATTGCCCATTTATCAAATGCATGTAATGTCACTTGCGGTCGTAATGACATCTCATCCCCTCTGTTGGGTTTGCCTACCCTTTGACAAACATCACATTCCTAACAATACTCTTTCAAGTCTCTTTGAATCGTTGGCCACCATTATCCTGCACAAAGTACCTTCTGCATGGTAGCTTTTCCTGCATAGTGTCCTTCTACCAATCCCTCGTGGGATTCTGCTAAAATTATTGGTCGTTCATGCTCTAACACATACCTTCATAAAATACTATCTGTTCCCATTTTATATAGATGTACTACGATCAATTGATATTCAGTTGCGCGAACTACCAGGTTCTTCCCCTGCATGGTGGTATATTCTTGCGGTGCGATACCTATGCTCAAGTACTAGATGATCTCTATGAAGTAGTCATCAGTAATCTGTACTGAGAATAACTGGGCATCTGGAAAGTTGTCTTCTAAGTTCGTGGGTTCTTCTCCATTTGTGACTTGTGATAGGTGGTCAGGTCCTGCATTCAATTTTCCCAGTTTAACTATTACTTCGAAGTCGAATTCTTGAAATAACAGTAACCATCGACAAATTCTCCCCCCCAATAGTGGCTTTTTGACTAGGTATTTTAAGGCTGAGTGATCTGTAAACATCTTAAAATGTTTTCCCAATAGGTAGTGTCTAAAATTTTGGAGTGCGTAAACCATAGCTAGGCCTTCTCTTTCTGTCATGTTATAATTATGTTCTGAGTCTGATATTTTTTTTCGTGCAAACTCTATTGAGTGATCCAAGTCTCTTGCTCCTGGTTGTGCCAAGATAGCTCCAAGTGCTATTGTTGATGCATATACATGTACATGGAATGTCTTTCCCCAGTTTGGAAATACTAATATCGGTGCAGTGACCATATTTTCTTTCAGAGTATCCATACCGTGTTGACACTCATCGTTCCATTGGTACTTTGTGTCCTTTCTTAGAATTTTTTCCATTGGTGTTGTGATCTGTGCATATCCTTTGATGAATTTCCTGTGGTATCATGTGTGTCCTAACGTTGCTTGTTGTTGACAGACTGTTTTTGGTGCTGGTAAATTAATGATGACTGTGATCTTTGTCGAATCGACCAATAGTCCTTGTTTGAATACTATATGGCCCAGCAGTATCCCAAACGGTGTCCCAAATATACATTTTTTTATGTTTAGTGATATTTGACATTGTTTGTATCATTCTAGCATTAAGCGTAAAACTTCCACATGGTTTTTCAATAGACTATAGACTGTTAAGTCATCCAGGTATACTTCGAGGAAATTATGGATGAATTCTTTAAATGTTGTGATAACCACTCTGGAGAATATTACTAGTGCATTCTTCACTCCAAATGGCATGACTGTACATTGGTAAGATCCCCATTCCATCGCGAACGTGGTATTGTATCTGTCCTCCTGTGTTACCTTGATATGATGGTATCCTGAGAATCCATCCATGAATGAGTAAGCTTCATGTCCCCCCACATTCTCTAATCCTTCATCTGTGAACAGTGTAGGGAATGGGTCGTGTAGGCATGCATCATTCAACTTCCTTCATCATGCATCAAGTCAACGCATATCCTGATCCCTCTTCCTTGTTTCTTGTCCTGTACGACCATCGGGCTTATCCATTCTGATTCCTCGACTGGTTTGATTATGTCGACTTCAAGCATCCAATTGATCTCCTCTTTAACTTTCTGTTTATATATGGGGTTCAGTCTATATGGTCGATGTCTAATCGGTCTCGCTCCAGGTCTGATAGGTATCTTCATCTCTCCCAGTTCTCCTAATATGCCCTTCATCTCTGTAAATATTGTAGGAAACAAGTCGTTATACTCGCGTAACAACTCTGTGATGATTTCTACTGTTGGCTCATCCCAGTAGTATCCAATGCTGGCCATTTTAGAATGTTCAGTTGTTCTGATGTTAACTTTATTTACCTTGATTGGTGCGGAAATAAATTCGAATTCTATGGGTGGTCCTTTCACATCTCTTTCGCCTTCTACTTCTTCAATCTGAATGTCGAGTGGGTCATCTTCATTTGGTGCTTCCTCCTATACATGGTAACATGACAGTAGTTCCTTGACTATCTGCTTATTTTGCTATTTCTCTTTGGTAATAAGTGATATTTCCAGTTCTTCTATGAATATGACTCCTCTGATCTGTTCCAGGGTTGCATATATGTTGGGGTTCTCATGCTCGAATGAGAAAGTGGCGGTAAAGTTCTGTTGCAATGTCGTCCATGTTGTAGTTCCTTTGCGCAGTTCCTGATATGTATGCCAATTCATTGGTATTCCCTCTAATGTGTGACTAAAGTGGTGAGGCCATTCCTCTGGTGGTGTCATTTTCCAAAACATTTTTCACTCCTCCAAGTGTTTCGATGGTGTCTCTCGTCCTTCATATCTCCATTGTTTGTTGTTTGTGTGTTATGCGCGGAAGTTGACTAAGGATGATTTTAAGGATGGAAATTTATTTTTAAATGTAGAAACCTTGGTGAATTTTACTAATCCTTCATATGCCAACTATAAATGTTTGGCGATATTTTTGAAAAAACATTTAGATTTCTAAGGATTTTATATAGTTTGTATAAATTTTTGGCGATTTTTAAGGTAAAATAATTTTATCCTATAGAATTTGGGCGAATCATTTTTAGAATAGCGAATATTTATTTTGGAAAAACCATGGAAAATTAGCCCATGAGCGAAATTTAGCCCCTAAAATCATCCCTTGCACACTAATCACTTACATTGGTACTAGTTTGTGATAGTCTCCTTGTGTGCACCCCACAATCTTGCGAGTGTGGCCTTGGGTGCTAAGTCCAGTGCTAGTAGCCTTTGGTTCTATAATACTTCATCTTCATATTGTGTCAATAATGTTTCCAAATCATTTAGTTCATGGAAACTAGGTGGTTCTTTGAATTCTATGCCTATCCATCATACTGCCCGGTCTATTATTGCACATCTTCTCGTGCATACTTCATGTAGTCTATGTTGTCTATTTTATAGCCCGGTGTTTGAACTGATTGCACATGAAGTAATATTGCACCAACTGAGTACCCCATCTGCAGTTGGGTTTACGTAATCCTCCTTGTGTGCAGTTTTTCTTTACAACTGGTCAATCTCCTCTAAGTCCAGGAAAGTGGGTTCTACGAACCTCTCCCATTTTGATGGGTCTAGTGGTGCTATGACCCTATAATCTCTGGATTCAAATGTCATTTTTCTTGTCTTCAAGTTGATTATGGTCTGGTTGTCAATAGCCCAATCCAGACTGAGTAGTGTCAGGTATGGTGTTGTGCCATATATTATTTCGATGAATTCAAAGTCTACTTTAGTGCGCACTCCATCAAGATCTACTGTTACTCTTTTCAGTCTCCCTATTGGCAAGACCCTATGTTGGTTTGCTAGTTTTAGTTGGACATTTGAGTATCCCAACGTTGACTCTCCCGTGCATTGCTAGGTTTTCTTGGGTAGCACATTCACTTCGGATCCTAGGTCGAGTATGATGTCTCCCATATTAAAATCCCCAATGTTAGCATTCATTCTGAATTTCCTACTTGTTCTTCTTCTTGTGTGTAGATGATTGACAATTTTCGGTTCTAGCTTTTGTTCCGTCTCGTTGCTACATTTTTCTAAGATGTTTTGCAATATTTTCACAGATGAAGGATCACTAAACATTTTTATGCATGATTGAAAAAAATATTTGATAGTACTTACGTGTCCATTGGGTGGCATTCCGTTGGTATGATCCAATGATAGTGGAATTTCATATTCTTTGGCTTCATGGACTAGTTGCGCAGTGGAAGTCGACGTTGTGTCCACCTTCTGAAATTCTTGTCTGGCTTCCTTAAAAGTCTCATTTTCTTTGGGCGCGTAGAACTGCTTTCTTGGTTCAGTGTTCTTCTTTACCCAATGGTTATGTGCGGGTTCCTGTCGGACTATGTCATTTCCTATCTTCGTTCCTCCACGAGTGACTATATTGATGTTTCGTCCATCCTCCCTTGCTTCGACTGAAATCCATTGAACATTCTGATTGTTCTGGTTCCTCTTTTCCTGGATCTTTACTAATAGTTTCGGACATTCCTCTATCTCGTGATCCAATGCGCGATAATACATACAAGTCGTTGGTGGCAGTGGGCATTCCCGTTTGCAATGTCGCGGTTGCTCACAATTGTGGCACTTGACTCACCCTCTGCCACATCTGAAACCTCCTTTGGCTCATCCTCTTCCTCGATAGCCTGCTCAGTCCCCTCTCAGTGTATTGTATTATGGTGCCTGATTATACTGCGCGGTATTATACTGGGGTTGCACCAGGTTGTACTACGAATGTGTGTTATTGTATGGTTGTTGCGCAGTATTGTACTAATGTTGCGTAGTGTTGTATGGAGCTGGGGATTGATTGAACTATGGAAATGCTTGCCCAGTCATCATTTCAGCCTGTACCCTGTATGCGTTTGATGTTCTTTCCCGCATTAGCTCCATATTTCTTCAATCTTTGTCGTCGTGGCCCACTGAATTATAAAAGGTGAAATAAGAATTCTTTGGAACTGTCTGGTACTTCTGCATCATCGTGTAGTGGTAAGGGTCATGACCCTGTTTCTTGCATATTTCGCACCATAATCCTACCTATGGTAGCGGGTTTGACATGCCTGTTTCCATATACTGCGCGAATGTTGGACATTCGTTCTTGTGGTGTCCTTTCGTCCTGCATGTGGTGCTCCAAACAACTTCTCGTTTGTCCTTGTTCTTATTCTAGTTCAACTGAAATGTTAGGTTCTTCAAGTCCTCTTTCAATTCTTTGATAGCTGGGTCCATCTGCTGGTACTAGTTCTCTTCCAACTGCAAGGTTTCCTGTAGAGCCTCAGCTTGCATCTGAAACTTCTACTGTCGTAAGAGATATTTTAGGTGTGGGAGTAGTGAGTTGAAAAACAGGTGCTGGTGCTGCATCTCAATCATAAGGTATTTTAGCTTCCCCTTCAGTCGCTTAAATCTCTGGTCAATCTCCCATACAGACTCTCCTGGTTTCTGTCTTATCTCGATCATATCGTTCATGTATTGATCCTCTGAGCTCAGCTTATGGAACTCATTAATCAACAACTTCTTAATATTTTCCAGTGTCCTCATCATCCCAGGGGAACTGTTCGTGTCTAGACTCATGTACCAGTCTAGTGTGCAGTCTCTTAGCGTGATTGCTAGCTACGCAAGTTTGGTATCTTCATCAGTGATCTGTTTTGCCTCCTAGATATTTGAACAAATGAACAAATGCTTCTAAGGGTCTTCGACTGCTTCTCCTCAAAATTCTGGTAATCTGATAGTGGGATTGTGTCCTGCCATTCTAAACATTGAACTACTACCTCCTCCATGTGGTGTAGATACTTGACTAGTACTGCCTGAACTGGTACCTCCAATTGTTGCTCGTGCAGTAGATGTACTTCTTGTTGTCGAACTTCCTCCGAACTTTGGTTTTCTAAACAATGGTGTTCTCTTTGGTGTATTGGTTGCACATGGGTTTATGGGTTCCACACTGAAATTAATATGGAAAGGATGGCTATCTTCTCCTCCCATTCTTGGGCCTCTTGTTTTCTACTCATAGGTTGCACGCAGAATTTACTCAATCTTCTCCACAGCTCGAATATCCTCTACCTCTTTCTCATCACTTTACAAGCCCTCCCTCACGGATACGACTCTATTCTTGGTATTCACCTTATATTGGTAGGGTACTCCGCTACGCGTCGTTCCTGATGACGCCAAGATCCACTTAAGGTAGTCGTCATCCATCAAGACCGGGTCCAAGAATTCATCCTCCTTCTTGCCTTTATCCTCACCTCCATCATATATCTGAAACCTCCTCTGACTCGTCCTCCTCCTCGATAGCCTACTCGGTCTCCTCTCGGTGCATTGTAATGTGGTGCCTGATTATACTACAAAGTATTATACTAGGGTTGCGCCAGGTTGTACTGCGGCTATGTGTTATTGTATGGCTGTTGCGCAGTATTGTACTACTGATGTGCAATGTTGTATGGAGCTGGGGCTTGATTGAACTACGGTGCTGCTTTCCCAGTCATCATTTCATACTGTACCCTATATGCATCTGATGTTCTTTCCCACATCAGCTCCATATTTATACAACTTTGTCATCGTGCCCCACTAACTTACAAAAGGTGCAATAAGAATTCTTTGGAACTTTCTCGTACTTCTACATCATCGTGCAGTGGTAAGGGTCGTGACTCAGTTTGTTGCATATTTCGCACCATAATCCTCCCTATGGTAGAAGATTTGGCATGCATGTTGCCATATACTGTGTGAATGTTGGACATTCGTTCTTTTGGTGTCCTTCCATCCTGCATGTGGTGCACCAAACGACTTCTCGTTTGTCCTTGTTCTTATTCTGGTTCAACTGAAATGTTAGGTTCTTCAAGTCCTCCTTCAATTCTTCGATAGTTGGATCTGTGTGGTGGTATTGGTTCTCTTCTTGCTGCAAGGTTTCCCGTAGAGCCTTGGCCTACGTCTGAAACTTCTGTTGTTGTAAGGGATATTTTAGGTGTGGGAGTAGTGAGTTGACAAACAGGTGTCGGTGCTGCATCTAAGTCATAAGGTATTTTAGCTTCCCTTCATTCGCTTAAATCTCTGGTCAATCTACCATACAGACTCTCCTAGTTTCTGTCTTATCTCGATCATCTTGTTCATGTACTGATCCTCTGATCTCGGCTTCTGGAAATCGTTAATCAATAGGTTCTTAATGTTTTCTAGTGTCCTCATCATCCTAGGGGCACTGTTCATGTCTAGACTCATGTACCAGTCTAGTGCATGGTCTCTTAGCGTGATTTCTAGCTGTGCAAGTTTGGTATCTTTGTTAGTGATTTGTTTTTCCTCCTAGATCTTTGCACAAATGAACAAATGCTTCTCAGGGTCTTCAGTTGCTTCTCCTTGAAATTTTGGTAATCTGATAGTGGGATCGTGTCCTGCCATTCTAAATACTGAACTGCTACCTCTTTCGCGTGGTGTAGATTCTTGACTAGTACTGCCTGAATTGGCTCCTCCAGTTGTTGCTCCTGCGATAGATGTACTTCTTGTTGTTGGACTTCCTTCGAACTTCGGTTGTCTAAAAAGTGGTGTTCTCTTTGGTGTATTGGTCACACATGGGTTTATGGGTTCCACACTGACATTAATATGGAAATGATGGCTATCTTCTCCTCCCATTCTTGGGCCTCTTGTTTTCCGCTCATAGGTTGCGCACATGATTTCCTCAATCTGCTCCACAACCTGGAGATCCTCTACCTCTTCCTCATCGCTTGACAAGCCCTCCCTCGTGGCTATGACTCTCTTCTTGGTGTTAACCTTATATTGGTAGGGTACTCTGCTACGCGTCGTTCCTGATGACACCAAGATCCACTTAGGCTGGTCATTATCCGTCAAGATCCGGTCCAAGAATTCCTCCTTCTTCTTTCCTTTATCCTCACATTCGTGTATCTATCCTCTCTCTGTCAATGTTTCCCCCCTTCGCCCATGCACGCAGGGAAGTCTAGTTGTCTGATTCCATTGTCATTACCCCTTTGTTATATAGAAATATTTTAATAGAAATATACAATGATCGAATGTACCTTCTGCGGGGTCTGCATAGAAATTCCTTCTCTGCTGTGTTGTATGACTTCGTTGTGTCAAATACAAACTCTGTGATGAAGCCTACCACAATATTGTCAAGCCAAAAGTCGACTGCGCAGGTGAATTTGTTGTTCACCTGTTGTAACTGCTCAACCTGTACTGGAGTCTAATCTAGCTGTCGGATCCGGTTCGTCGCGTGGTTATTTTTCAACCGTAGTATCCACTCATGCATTAGGTGGGGAAAATCACAGAAAAAGACTTTGTGTAAATCTGTAAACATGTATTTATCTAGATATTTACGAGGTGTGATGCTAGGGTTTCTATTGTCTTTCTAGGAAAAATCTATCTCTTTAGTTCTCAACCAGCCTTTGATTTCTGTTTTCATGGGGTTCCATGGTCTCAACATTCCCTTCTAGTGGCTCAACAATCTTCTAGTTTCACTCATTCTTTTCTTATACATTCTATCTCATCTACTAAGTACTCTCTTGTTCCTCTTAACCCGACAACAGAACCATTTTTTGGCTTAGTAACATTTGTTGGGTTAAGTGAGCTACTCTTCCCTACCACCTGCGTTGTTGATCCAGGGTTCATATCTTTCAGGGTACCAACAAAGCCTAAAACTATCGGCCCCTTTGGGAAACTAGAAGGCAACGCTGCACACAAAATGAACTGCACAGTCTCACCGCAAGATAGCTTTAAATGGGTGGTTGTAAGACTCAGGTGTTTACAACTTAGGATTGATTATGAGATATGGGATCTGTATTCTGAGCCATTTACTCTAACTTGTTTTACAACCTACTGTTATTAAATTTTATATTTTGATCTCTGTGGTACCTTTCTGTTACAATTAACCAAGAAATATAATAACTCATTCATTCATTACAAACAACGCTTATCTAATAAATGTATGACAAAGATATGCATACATTCATCATATTACACAAGTATTACTGTGGTTCACCCCCTCCTGGGCTACATCCACAACAATTTGGCTCTTAGATCTCTTATTATGGTAGTTCTGCAATCTCGCTTCGTGCGCTTACAATTCTCCTCGTATGGGTAAGATCTCTATGAGGAGAACTAGACCGTACTAGGCTCCTCGGCCTGCGATCTAATCCTCAAGATCTCCCTTCTCTCCTCCTCTCTAGTTCAATCGCTTTACCAAGGTAGTTCTCTAATCAAGAACATTAAATAAAAATAATCGAACCTTCATGGGTAGCGAATCGAACCTAACTGAACTCTTTTATGATACCTTTGTATCTATATTTATATCTATCGGGATCTATAGCTATTTACAAAAAACCTTACAAAAACCCTAACCCTACTATTGTTAGGTCTTCCTTCTCTGCATGCGTGCTTTGCTTCCCTCCAGTTGTTGCCTCCTCCTTGCATGCATGTGTGTTGTGCTTCTTGCCAGCTGTCTCTTTCCTCTTGCACACTTTCTTTCCCATGATTTCTCTTCTAGTTGTCATTGTTCTTTGTGCATGCTTTCTTTCCCACTTTGGCCTGCTTCTAACAACCTTCTTCCCATGAAATGATGGACAACCCCTTCGTGGGTCAATACACCTGAAAATCCAAAAGTTAAGGAGATGAGGGGATGAAGTGTGGAAAGTGAAAAGTATGGTTAGGAATGGGACGATGAATTGTCAATAGGACCTCCCAGTAGAAACCCTATCCCTAAGGGTGACCCACTTATAAGGGCACAAATCCAACCGATAAAGTGAAACGGGGAAAAGAACATAATGTCCAAGCAAACGTCACATAATCAAAAGAAGTAATAGATGCAACAAACCCAAATGCCTCAAATATTGAAATGACACTCACCATAAGACATAAATTGTACCTCATGGAGAAAGACCCAATGTCTTCCGGAGGCCAACTGATGTGGTGGATGATGTTGCGACGAACCTGGAGTTGTGGTGGTGAGGAGGGTATATGTTTGTGCATGTGGACATTGCTAGTCAAACTGTCTCTCAGTACTCCATGTATGCAACTTGATGACCTCGAGGCGTCATCTCCTTATTTATCCTTAGAAGTTGGGGATAACAAAAACATAAACCAATATTATTTGCATAGCTAAAATAAAATCAATGTAGACTTTAACATTAATAATATTAAAAGTGTGCATTTTGAATTTATATTTTTACCTAAAACTTTCAAATCATAGTTAGTGTTACCATTAAATACACAAGGAACTCTAACATAGACTAACACACTCAAAATTCCTTAGCTCTCTACACTCCACTCGACCACTTTATAAACGCGCTCTCTATTATGATCATAGGTTAAGGAATATTTGTGACGCCCACATCTAGAATGTTGTGTTCTATTGTAACATAACCAAATTTCCATATATATAAAAAAAATGTTAGCTTGAAAAATGGGTGTGTCCTTCATCATCTCTTATCTTGACAATACATAATTAGATATGTTATAAAATATGTTATTTAAAAAAATCCTGTAACTTATTAAAGTCTCTTTAATTTACTAAAAGAAAAATTCTACTACCTCAAGAGATATGACTATCAAGGAAAAAGATTCCTTTAAAATATTAAAATGGGATTTACCCTTGTATCCCTTTCAAGCAAATACCATCCTACTACTGCGACTCTGATTAAGTAGAAATCGTGTATAGGATGAAAAAATAATGTAAGGGTGGTATCGTATAAGGATCAAACATATATATACTATAGCTAGTGCTAAATGAGTCTAACTTAATATTTCGTAAGAGAAATAATCTCGTTCCTTGTTGAAGTAGACAATAAGAAGTGTGAGGGAAGGGATGTGTCATCGATTTAAAGTTCAAGTACGTACTGGCATGTCCATCCAGTCCCCAAACCAATACGATCACCCCACATTACTCACATCACATGGTTGGTCGTAAGAAAAGAACGTTTCACGAAGGGACATATGAGTTATGGGTTTGAGCTGCCAGTCACTCGTAGAACAAGGCAGTTTTTGGTTGTTTCCCAAATTCCATTCCTATTGTTTGAGTTATCGAGAGTTTTATTTTGAGCAACTAGACAGAGGGTTATAAGTTTTTTCGTGATAATTTCTCCATGCACTCGCTGGTAGTGAAGCCTTTGCAAATCCAATAAGTCAAGTAACTATGAGGATATTCGGATCTTGGAGACAAACCGCTAGTTAAGAGTTTTCCTATCCTTTATGGGGTTTTTCTATTGTTTATATCACTGTGAAAATATTTCCTCTGTGTGCATATCAAAGAAAAATGTTGTGAAAATCTTTCCTAGAAACTCTTACAAAGTCTAGGAGAAAGTCTCATCCTATCGTTGCTTTCAATCTAGTAGATTCCACATTAAATTACAATGTTTTTAATTGCTTAATTACTACTCACGATTCCTACGTGCATAATTTTTTTAGTTAGTCGCTTAACTAAGTAGCAGGGAATCATATTTTGACAACATATTGAAATATGTTGGCTAGGACTCAGGCTTTTCTACTTGTTTCCAAGCAATGTCAGAACCTTATTGATAAAAATATGGTACATAATTTATGTAGTTCTGCAGTTGCTAGTAACTATAATCTCTATGAGGCAAAATTGATCTTACTCATGTTTTCTCTGAATGCAATATGGGATTACCGGCCCAATATTCTTGTTGCATTTTACAATATCACCTCTTGTTCTTAGTATGTCTTCTTTATGTTTTCTCTGAGTTATTTTAATACATGGGTTTTTACGTTTTAGTCTGAATACTCATCATTACCATCATTACTACACAGATTATTTGTTTGATTCAAAATAATAATAGTTTTTATAAACACGCAGTGTCATAATTATTTTTTGTTGGGTTTACAAATTTTGATACTATGCCTCAATTTATTCTTAAAAATAATATTGGTATACTTAGGAGTCAAATACTTTTATTGTAATCCACCGTTATATCTATTTCTCAGCCTGTGCAATTTTATAAATGGTGAAGACTAACATTCAACAATGAAATTTCATTGGAAAACAAAATGCTTTGTTAAGTTTTATTATAAATTACCCATATAATTACGTGCTTCATATACAATGCAAAGGAATATTCTTGTACCCATCATTTTGATTTGTCATTTACAAAAATATGTACCATTCTTGGGTTATGTCTCTGTTTAATCAATTTTCTCAAGAATAAGTCATTGTTTGAAACGTAAGTGGATTTGCAAACTAATGATTGTTCTCTCATGAATGTGAGAGGCAACCCATCAGTTGCACCGAGTATCCCTCTCCCTCTGCATTCGACATCTTCTACAAAAGTTCGATTACCATATCCGGGCACTTTCGATACTACAAAACAGTTGCATTCCTAAGAGATAAGTAGTTTTTTTTTGTTTCCTTATCTTTATTTTAATCCTCGTCTCGTTTCTCCTTTATGTTTACATCAAATTTTAAGTAGGTCTTTTCTCTGATATGAAACTGTGACTATATCTCGTAGGTACGGAGAAGGAGCACACCTATACCCCCTTTGAAATTAGAATTCCCTTTTGCAAAAGGTGTTGGATCATGTTGTCATTGATTCCAATGGTTTGATTGATTGATGTCAAGTGATTGATTGATGCCAAAGGATTGATTGAATGATGATTTATGTAATATAATATGTATGCATAGATGAAGATGGATCAATGAGTTGTCATTGATATAAGATGAAGATGGATCGATGTGGTTCCATTGGTATATGATGAATTGTTGGAAAAATGTATAGATGACTCATTATTGTCTTATCATG
>CBVK0100794356.1:0-21709 GCA_900067695.1 Picea abies | reverse complement strand
TGTTCTCATGCAATGTGGCATGAGTCATAGAAGTGAAAAGGAAAGGGAGCATGTTGAGATATTTTTCCAAATTCATTCTCTAGCATGTAAATATTTGCATGATTAAAGAGTAGAAAATAACATACCTCCACTTACCCAAAATGTTGATGAACTATGCAATAAAATAACATACCTCCACTTACCCAAAATGTTGATGAACTATGCAATAGGAATATGGTTGATGTAGTTGTTGGAGGATGGAAGATATCACTACTGCAGGATCATGTGAAAGGTTATTGTTGTTGTAGCTGTGATTGATGTCACTACTGGATCAAAGAATGTGAAGTGGAGGAATATAAATTGTTGCTAATGAATCATGGAAGAGAAGAAGTATGAAAGTGGAACTGTAGTACTCTCATATAGTTGAAGTCATGCTATTGTAACTGCTGAGGAGTCATGGAAAAGTGTATGGTCTTCACCCACTGCTAAACTCGATGGTACAATTCTAGTCATGCAAATGAATGTGTCAATGTCGAGCATGAAAATAAGTCATTGGATTACCGACCATTGATGAATGTCATTAACCAATGCAAGGAAAACTCACCATTGATGTCAATGAGTGCCATGGTACCCAAGTACATCTTGCGAAGTGTGAATGAATGAGTTGATGTCGAGCCACTTGCAATCTCTAACGATCAAGGGACAATGATGTATTCCCATGATCGTCAGCAAGAGAACTTGCCATTAAGGCATGCAAGCCTCTAGGTACTCAAAATGGCCTCTAGTCTATATCCCAGATAAGGTGTTGAGGTCGATGGGGTAAAACTTGTTGAAAGGTGGGCCTTAAGGAATCCCACACCAGTCAACGTGAGTTGTACAAAATGATTGGTAGGACTATAGATGAAAAGATCTCAGTAGTAACAATGTTTATGGCAAGGAAATGTAATCATGGAAAGGGAGATGGATAGTTTTATTGACAAGGAAAAATGAACTGAAAAAGATAAAGGGATGTATGCAACTCAGAAAGATAGGCGTGTGTGAAGCCATGAAAGATAAGGAAATGGAAGGTGGACTTCAACATGGATGATCAATGTTTGTTGAAGGAAAAATGAGGGTAAACATTCATGGAACAAATGGGTTTATGAATGGTTTCTTGTGTAAATGCAAACGTCATGAGATGTATGAAGATCGACTCCTTCAAGCTGTCCAACAAAGAATGTTTCACAGAAAGAGTTTGTGATTCTCGAAAATGACTTCGGAATGAGATGCAATCATCTTCATTCCTGCAATCAAACTTAGTACTAATCCTTCAAGGAAACTTGTAATATCATCTTAAAACAAAAAATGTGGGATTAAGTATGAATGCGACAAATTAAAGAAATAAAATGTGATTTTGTACCTGTTGTTGTTGCACGCTTATTTCATTGTTGATTACTACATGAAGTGAATTAAAAAAAACAAATTAATGTTAAGCATATTGTTTTCAGGAATTAGAGAATGTCCATTTGCAATTTTTTTGGTTTTTGCTTTGATTTTTAAGTTTTAAGTGTTTTTTATTTATTTTTATTTTTATAATGTTTTATTTTTGCAAATAAAAAATTATTGCTTTGATTGTAATTTTTTTTATTTTTTATGAATCCCTCAAGAGTTATTCATAAAAGAAAAAAACATAAAATACTAATCAAATACAAAATGAAAACAAATTTTCTAGATCTATCCAAACATGTTGTTCCAGTTGTTAATGACATTAGCCCCACCAGCAGAAGAGAATATGCTTTCATGATGATCAATAGATTGTGCTCGAGAATGAGATGGTTTACCGCCTTGTTGATCCTCCTGAGGCCGTGCTGTAGTAGAACATGAAGTTTGACTTCCATACACCATGTCCCAACTTAATTTGTGACCTCTGTCAACTGTAAAGGCCAGATTGTTGAGGTGATCCAACAGAATGCTTGTGCAAGCTTCTGGAGAGTCTATGCTACAACATAATGATAGGAGTTATAACTAAGTAGCTTAGATGTGGGGTTAGAAGACCCATAAGTATTTCCTCTTATGTGTGACCCTTTTCCTCAATCTGTAGAGAAAACTAATAAAAGTGGTTTAGATGGTGCATTTTTTTATATATTCTCTTGACCATGCTTACCTAAAATCATCGAACTTATGTTAATTTTGTATCTCTGGTTTAATGCATCGAGATATAGTTGTCACTTCAGAAGCAGGCCATTGAAGCCAATGCTGTCACCCGCTGCCACCCTAGAAAACTCTCTGTATCCCATGTTCTTGTTACATGCGAGGCACCGAATGTCAAAAAAATGATTTCGGCGATGAAGTGAATAGAGTGAATAGTTGGTTGTCTAACAACGATGAGGTCTATGGATACATCAAGAGTAAAATTCACTCTTACCATGGCTTTTGCTTGGACATGGATCATTGCACGAGAACTTTGTAGAACAAATGATTGAACTTCTTGCGAGCTTAATCCCTAAGAGAACATCGTTCCAACTATTTCATGATATTTACATGGGGATATTGGATCCAATTCAACCGTCCAACTAGATTTAATACCTCCTATCATTTGGAACCATAGGCAATCCCATCACGTCCATCAGATAGAGATATGGAAAATGATAATTTTTCCACTAATCAAATGAAAATATCTCTGTAATCTCCCTCAAATATTCATATCGATTTTTCTTGCAAGGACCAACTCAGATTGATTGCGGAAATTTTATGAGAAGATCCCGAAAAGAATCACTTCAAAAATGGCTTAAGTTACTTGATTATCTAATATTTGTTTGGTGTGGATTAAAAATATCCCACATAATCTTATCCCTCACAAATAGAACTCTTTACCGTTTTCTCAAGTCAGCAACACCAAAAATGTTGGTGCAGGGTGGTAGATGTTTTCTCCCTGCAAATGCTATGCGTTGCAATTTATGGTGGACAGGTCGTGCCTAATATCATCTCTTTTCTATCATTCCCTCCTCTCTGAATCATATCCATTGCGCTTCATTTCTTCTCTACAAGAAGACGAAGAAGAAATTATTTTATGTTGATTGATCTCAGATACTTCTTGTTCGATCGTCATCATATTCGACCAAATTTTGTAGCCACGTTGGCTTAATTCATTGTAGCATGGTGTCCCCGTTCCATGGAAATGCTGGCTTCTACAACCAAGGTAACCATATCAGAGGCGGGATGAGGATGGCGCAGTTTGGCTATAGGCAACATAAAATAGAGGTGCTCCATTTGCAGTTCCTAATCTGCAGAAAGACGAGAAACATACTCATTGTAACGCATTGAATCAGCATGGTAGAAAAAGAAATTGGGCCCTTCTCTTAAAATTTCAACTACCTTCATGGGCTCCTAAAACTCCTGAATCAAATAGTCGACATTTATTTTTATTTTTTTATTTGAAGGACTGCTAAACTGGCAGTGGGAAGATGCACTGATCGACAAGAAATACAGCTCCCATTAATCAAATATTCAAAGCGGAGAAAATGGCCTATAATTATCTGTTGCTTAGAGAATCTAAATAAAGTTCAAAATGAGAAACAAGGTCTTTGCATAGTTTAACAATGCAAGCTAGCACAATTCAGTTTCATTCTTTCTTGGCTCGAGCCAAATGATGAACCTCAATACTTTGGGTCTGGGCGATGTGGGAAAAATTTCAGATCTAAAGGTTTTTGTAGGTTTTGTTTTTAGGCTACAGGATGAAGGAAGCAGGACCTCCATGTGGCCACCGTGAGTTGAAACACGATTTGTGCATTATCTCCTTCTCTGGAGCAAATGTCACCAAACATTTTAAATTTTAAATGTTTATTCAATGCATGAAAATAACACGTTCATTTCAATGTGTTCTTTTAAATGTCCATTCTAATGCGTTCTTTTAAATGCATTGTGTTATTTTAAATGTTTTTTTTTTTTTTTAAAGTTTTATATTTTTATATTTTTAAATGTTTTATTCCAAAGCTACAAAATCAAGACACAAAACTCAAAGCTAATTTTAATATTTAATTTTTATTATAAAAAGTTATTTTTTAATCATTTTATTATTTTTATTTTTGCAAAGATATTGTTTTAATTTGCATTCTTAAATAGAAAAATTAAATCAGAAAAATAGTTTGAGATAAACAAACATTTTTTTTAGTTTTTGTTTTAATTTTGTATTATTCCTGGATTTAAAAGAAATTTAAACAATTAAAGAAATTTGTTTTTTTAGAAAATGGAGATATATAATTTGAAATTGAAGCCGAAAAATTTGATTGGGAACTTTTTTATTGTCAACATTTTTTCATTCATGAAAATTCATAGTCATTCTACTTTCTGATCCTCACGATCGCACAAAGCGTGGAGGAGAGCATACTTATTCTAGAAAAAATAAAAACTTGAAAATAAAATCCTACCTACACTACGCTAATTAAAAATTAGAGATTTGTTACGCGTAATCAAATATCCAATGTAACCATAAGCGCAACAGTAATAAGAATATGTTCACTATGAATTTCGCAAATGACAATAAAAAATATATATAACCGTGCGAAATTAAATGTTGAAACTGTAATTTAACAAAATAAAAAGAAAAACTGAATGGATCTAACCTGGTACCTGCTTGAAACCATCATTCGATAATAATTTCGTAGGCATAGTATTCACTCCTCATATCGTGTCACAACTCCTCATTATCCCCCTCGATCTCCTCCTCGCATAATTGTTCATCATCAGATGTGCAGGGTTCCTTGTATGTTGTTTCTTCATTTTCCTCTGGAGGAGTAATTAAACTTTTAGCTGCTGTCAAGATCTCCTCCTCCAGAAAAGAGGAGATCCTGACTTTTTCTAGGATATGAGTCAGTTTTTCCAATCTTATACTCGTCGTTAAACCATATTGAAAAAGGAGATTGATTTATCATCAAAGATTTAAAACTAAGAAATTAAAACTATTTGTAAAAATAAAACACACCAAACTTGAACTCCTTGCATTAATGGGACCCTATTGTCACCAAGTTATCGGTTCGCACAAGTTATCTCATCATAAATAAAACTAAATTTACATAAATAAAAAAACACTTTTGCATAAAATAAGGAGAAACACACTTCTGCATAAAAGGGAGAGGACAACCTAACTTTGGAGAAACCCCACTAAAGTGGATGCGTAGGTTCTTACCTCTCGTCTTACCGTCTTCTCTCTGCCCTTAGTTCGTCCATAAAACAAATCCAAAATCATTAAAACAATCTAATTGAAATGCTACCTATTACCATTTACAACTCCTCGGCAAAGGCTCCAAAATGTTGGTGCAATTATATGCATAATATATTACCAAACATAAATTATCAACCAAGATTTGTAATCAGTAGAGTTGATACACTATATGTGCCGATAACAGATAGGTTCCAACTTCCTATGTCTGTTTAGTATAGCTTAGATAAGAAAACCATTTAGAAACCAACACACTTTTAAAAATAACAATCTTCAAACAATTCAAAAGCTGGAAAGAAAAACTCATAAACAAGCAAAAGCTCTTTCTCAGGTGATGGACATGTTCATTGATGTCTCATGAAAAGAAAAGATGAACTTTGATTCTATCTCCTGGAGAAACTAAACTAACAAGTGGAATGCTCCATTGAATCTCATGTATGGTGAAATATGGCGATCCAACTATTCCTGCATTACCACACTTTAGAACAAATTCGAATAGTGAAATCAAACAAAATAACATGAAATTAAAATAACAGGTACATGAAATTAAAATCTACACTAACAATTTACAATAATCTTACCAAGCTAGATCGGTGGCCCTTGCTGATGCCAACATGGAATATTTTAGATCACCAGATGATAACTTCTATGAGAGACAAAATCACTGAATCTAAACTTGCATTAATCTCCAACAAGTAGGTTTACAAAAAGAGTCTCTTTGTTAATCAAATCTACATCATAACAATTCTGTTCATTCTACATCATAACAATTCTTCTCTAATCTACATAATAATAATTCTCTCTAATCTACATAATAATAATTCTCTTCCCTCTTATGAAGAGAGGGCACTCTCTTTTATACATGAGAGCTTTGAAAAGAAGATAAACATCTCATAATTACAGATCCACTTTTCTCTCAACCCATTTCCCTTTATTACAAAATATAATCCCTTCAAATCCTCACACATATCTCTCATATATCTTGGATAAGATATGACAACCAAATCTCCATGATCTTCTCCTTGGAATATGCTTGAATTATATCCTCAAATCTTGAAATGGTGGAGGAAGTATTCGAGAAGTCTTTTGAATTAATCCTTCACATATTCCTACACATGATAAAGCTCACACATTTTTCAGATATATATGAAAACATGTCAATTTTCTAATATTTAATCACAAATTCCCTTTTAATACTAAAATAAATGATTTGGAAAATAATAAGGTTTAACCCATATTTAATTATGAAAATGGCATTAATGAATGGTTTATGGAGTGGTAGAATATGGATAAATGTGATGAATGGTGCAAGGAAAGGTGGATGGAAATACAACATTTTAGAGTCCCAACAGTAACAAAATGTAATGGTGAAATATATGGATGGAAATAATTGTTACCAAAGCCAAATTTTCGACATGTGAATATCAGAGTTTGGGAACTGATAGACTATTACTCAGATAGTAGATCACATGTTCAGTTCCTTCATCATCCTCTTGTACTAACACCATAGAAATCATGGAAGTAGAGGCATCCAAATAAAGTATATAATCCTTTGCATAATTCGGTGGGTGAAAAAGAGGCATGTTCATTAAGGCATTCTTAAGAGCATCAGATGAGCACTAAGCGGTTTCTTCCCAGATGAAAGGGGCATATTTATGTAGCAATCTCATGAATCCTTTAGTAATTTCATCGTAATTACAAATGAAGTAGCGAAGAAATTTTTCCTTTCCTTGCAAAATTTGCAGTTGAGTGAGGTTGTTGGGAGGAGGTAAAGCTAGAATGGATTTGACTTTTAAGGGATCCACCCTAATATCGTCTTTGGAGACTATGAATCTGAGGAGTATCCCTGATTTGACAATGTAGATGCATTTATGGGGGTTCAAACATATGTTCTAAAACCAACATCGAAGAAATATGGCTCGTAGGTGACCAATGTGGTCTCATTGATGAGATGAGTGAGTGGGTAAGTCATCGACATAAGGTTCAAAAATACTTTTGATATCATGTAAGGCATATGACATGGCCCACTAAAAAAGTGGCTCCAGCGATTTTAAGGCCAAAAGGTAATTTCCGATAAGCGAAATTCCCCCAAGGGAAGATGAAAACTATTTTGTGTTGATCAACCGGTAAAATATCGATCTCGTTATATCCAGAAAAAACCATCCATAAAAGAGAAAATGACGCTTTCGATGCAATTATCAATAATTGTTTGATAAAAGGTGTATGATAATTGTCCTTGGGATAAGCCTTATGAAGATCCTGATAATCAACACAAACATGAATTTTCCCCTATTTCTTGGTGACCGGAACGATGTTGGAAACCCATTCCGTCAAAGGGACAGGATAAATAAACTAGATTTCAACAGTTTTTCTACTTCTGTCTTGATGGTCATGGTTTTCTTAGTATGGAACGAGAGAATTTTTTGTCTCATAGGTTTAAATCCTAGGTAAGTTTTGATTTCATACACAATGATCGATGGATTGATCCATGACATTTATTCGTAACTCTGGGACAATATGTCACAAAATTCTTTGAACAAGGTAGTATAAGTTTCAACTTATTTAGTTGAACAATTTGCACTTAGTTGTATGTTTTCCACAATACCTTCTTTAATCGATATGTTGACAGTGACAGTGGAAGAGATGTTTCCCAAATTCCTCTCGGAGATAGTATCCTGAGTGATTATTGGATATTGGGGAGAGTTGATGATATCACTAGGAAAGATATATGAAATATATTTCTCTTTGTCATCCAAACTAGGAAGAAAGGATGAATGATGGTGGTTTTCATCCCATGGTGCCTCCTCAATACTAAGATTTTCCATAATAGATTCGTTTGATGGAAAAATATGTAGAATGTAATCGAAATTAGAGGATAAGGAATCTAACCTGGATGTTAAGGAGTAATTTGTGCATGCCTGTTGATGTTGGTCATCCAATGGAGCAAAGACAGACTAGATGGCATTGTATTCAGCCTCTACAAGACTAAGTGGCATAGTGTCACCTAGTGTATCAAATTATAAGGGACTAGGCACAATCGAAGGATCAGATGATTCGAAGGATTGATGTGCCATAGTCGAAATGCTCATAAAATGGTGGGATATTGATTAATACTGGGTGATTTAAGGCCTTTACAACAAGCCAAGGACATGATACAAGTGGATACCCCCTCATCCAAGATCCTATGATGAATATGTTGATTATGGAAAATGACATAGATATGGAAAGCGAGTTAGTGAGAGAGTCGTGATTTAAAATTATCCATGTTAAACATGATATTATTAGATGAATCGGGATATATACCTCTGATGGCTTCCAAGAGTTTTGTCCTATGTTGGCTAGGGAAGTGTTGTAGAGCCTCGAGAGAGGGCATAGAATAAGGTGCTTGAGAAAAATCTTCAATGATGTTGTATTTTTATGAAGCACGTGAGTTAGGATTAAAGGTTGACTTTCGAATTGTTCTCTTGGGAGGGCGTAGAATAGATTCAAAGTTGGGTTTCTCAATCTGCAGTGCCCAAGATGGAGGGTTAACTATAGTAGGTGGTGGATCTAGTGTAACACTGGTAGTTACATTTTCTTTATCAGTTTTACTTGGAGGTGTGTCATATGTCGTAGTACGAGTGGTCAAATCTATCCCGTTAAACATGTAAATGTGTTCTCTCAACGAAGCTTACTCATTAGGATGATGATTTGGATTACCTCCTGTCAGAGGTGCATGAGCTTGGGAAATAATTGAATGTTGTTGTGGAAAAGGATGTGTCAATACAACGGGTTGATAATTTCCCTTAAAAATTTCGGCAACTTCATCTCGAAGAGGACAATCTCGTGTGTAGTAATCTTCACTACAAATGAGACATGGAAATTTTGGTTTTCACTATGGTTGTTTCTCAGTAGCAGGTGGTTGCATTTGTGTTTTCTCATTTTTAGTTTGATTATTGTTTTTCTTGGGTTTATTCTTAGTTTTATTCTTCCCATCGGACTATCATGAATAAGCAGATTGAACTGCCTTCACATAGAATATTTGAGTTGGGGGGGATTTTTATGAGAGTGAATTCGATTCAATAGCGGGAGAAGTGACTGAACGATTGGTCATGCAATCAACAGTGAACTAGGTTGGTTTTTGATGGAACTGATAACTCCATATGCATGAGCGGTGGAGGATGGTTTTGATGGATCAATTGATGGACGGGGAGCATTTGGAATCAATTCATACAAAGTACCAGATTGGGAATAAACCAAGTCCAAATACTAGGCATGAGAAATGGCTTCCTATTCTTTAATGACACCACCCATGGTGACATCACGAGCAATTGGAGGTAAAAGAGATTTGGTGAACCATTCAGCCAACAATTGGTCAGGAATGGTTTCTTTGATCAACCGTCATCGTTGTCTCCACTCATGAATATGATCAAATATATGTACGGAGTTGGCCTGATGAAGGGAGGTCAAACGTTCCATTCTAGTTTCATAGCAGATAGGTAATTGTAAGTGCATGAAAAAATCCATGAAAAGTGAATTAAAATATTGAAAAGTTCCACATTGTAATTCAATGTACCATTTGTCCGTTGTACTCGTAAGTGTATTCTATAAAAGACGTAACCAGATAGAATCATACATTAGTGAATTTGATGAACAATATAGATGAAAGGTCATAACGTGGTTATTAGTCTCTTCACCATGTTTATCATCAAATTTCATAATATCAAGAGGAAATTTAGTGGGAATGACTGGACAAAATGGGGAATGTAATATGGGATCATTTGTCAATATCGACAAATCTAGTAGATCTATAGTGGCTAAGAACGATAGTTTTCGATTGAACCACGGATGATACTGCTATGGCATAGGGACACCAGTAGGGCCATAAACTGGTTGAGGTGGATAATTGTATCCATCAATCCCTCCCATATGTTGTTGGTGTTGACTAGCAAAGGTAGGATTTACTTGTTGAGGAATGTGCATAAAGGGAGAGGGGAAACCCATTTTCCCCTAGGTAGGATAACCAGTGTAACCTGAGGGATGATAGTTTTCTTGATTAGCTTGAGGTGGATAATCAGGTTTCCATTGAGGAGGGTAACTAGGCTGAACCTTAGGAGGATAAGGATTTGGCCCTTTGGGAGGAAAAGATGATTGACCTTGAGGACCCCAAGTTGGATTCAGGACTCCCAAGAAAGGTTGTCCAAAATGTAGTCTAGAAGGATTGGTATTTGGGATTCCTCCTTGTAGGTCAAGGTTTGATGGCCCTCCCTGATGTGGTTTATGGAACTAACCTCCTTTGGGTGGTCCCTAGGATTGTGGGGGGGTTCTAGTGAAATAAGGTTGAGTTTGTCCCCCTACCATTGGTTGGGTAGAAATTGGGGTATAACCAGCAAGAGGGGGTTTCCCCCCAGTCTACTTTTGCATGTTGGAGGAAGGTTTCCCTATGGTATGGATTTGACCCGCAGTTGGGTTCAAGTGTGTGGCAGGGCTTTTCATTCCAGTATGTGAATATGTCCCAATAGGATTCTATGGAGTATACAAAGTCGTAGCTTGAAGAGGGATATGAGGTGTAACTCTCAAGGTAATTTGCAACTGACTGGGTAACACGACTCATATTTCACTTTCAAATTGGCTTGAGTTGGTAGCAATATTAATTGTCGGTTCAATGGGATGGATGATGGGATGACCTGATGGTCCTGCATCTACACTGACGATGGTAGAGGCATGAGGAGGGTCAAAAGGCAGTCGACTAAAATTAATTTTTTCATAAAGGTACTACGATGGAGTTATCCATATAGAATGAACATGATTTTTATGTGGATCTACCATTTTAGCAGAATGGATAGGGGTACTACATTCTTTGTTAAAATTCAGTTGTATCAGTTCCATATCTAATTATTTATATGGCCTTAGTGGTAGGTGAGGGTAATCTTCAACTACAATGTTACCCAAGGAGTCTAGTCGAATTAGGAGTGGATCGAGAGGAATGGAAAAAGTTGTGTTTACAAGAAGGGTGGAACCTTCCTCAACCGTAACTAAGGCTCTCTCCGGATTTTCTAGCAAAGTAGTAGCAGCACTCCCAACGTCTAAATTATTTTCAATATCCTCATGGTAAATGTATTCAGGTGAGTTAGGAGGTAATGGTTCATATCCTTCTGGAGGAAACCCTTGCATCCTACAAGATATACAAAGACATTTATCATCCACAGTCTCAATTTTAAAGAGCAACTAAAGTAAAGAAACAACACTCACTAAAAAAACTAGAAAACCAACACACAAACAATGCCTTCTCTCAATGAACGTACTAGTTGGTGATGAAATCCAACATCGCATGATCAAATTGAGAAGGGGATAGGATATGAGTGGGTGGATCAGTTACGTTGGCAGCCCTCTTAATAGAATTACACCTTGGTGCAAGATTCCTCATGGTTTTACCCATGGGTTCCCTCCAAGGAGCCCGAGTGAATTTGACCAACGTTTGTTCCAGGTACAACAAAGAATTCCCTTCACCATCACCTCGTGTAAGGACCCTAAATATTATGGATACTAAGGATACCAACTTGCAGTCAGCCTCTGGGTAGGTACAGTCAATAGTCGAGTTTGAACATATGGGAAGAATATCAAGTCTAAAATCCTTCAAGATAATTGATGAGAAGTGGACCGGTAAATTCCAGAGGATCTCAATTGGATTCTGATTCACGAAGCTCCAAAACCAAATGAAAATAGTTGAGATTCAAGAAGAACCTCCAATATACAATCATACTACTACAAATGGTTAAGCCTCTGAGGGATAATCTTTGTTTCTCTCCCAAACGTGACCTTGTGTTTAACCCCTATGTGAGAGGGGGATCCCAACTATGCTTATATGAAAATTGGATTTACTCTCCCTATCACAAGATTATGAGTTTGTCTTGAATTCTTTAGAGAGTTATTCTCACAACCTATTGCAAATCTCTAGTCCTGGTCTAATTTTGGTGTAAAGATCTTAAAAAATAAAATTTTCTAGTTTGATTTTAATTAGCATTCATTTTTATGGTTGTTCATTACACAAAGGCGAATGATAGAGAAATTGATGATGTTTCATACTCGAATCCAAAAAATATGAAAAGAATGAGATCCAAACTTTCTTTTCAATGAATTTCTAGCTATAGGAAGGAGAAGAGTTTCATTTCTTTCACTAACGAACACTCAAGAATGCAAAATGTTATACAATTTTGACTTCAACAAGAATTCAAACAATTGCCAAATTATTAATAAAATATTTCCAATATCCAAATCTAATGCATATTTCTTTGTTTGATTGCAAATTTAAATTGATTAGTTCGTCTAATTCTTCTTGCGTTCATTAATAATGAGAAATGACTTCAATACTGTGATTTGAAAAGAGGAATCAAAAGTACACAAAAAAAAACACTCTCAATAGTCAATAAGAAACCAGAAGAAGAACAAAAGATTCACTCAAATAAAAACATCAAAAAGAAAAAAATCATACCTGATAGTCTTCTGGAATTGAGTAAGGGATTAAAGACAAAGTAAATAGTACTGAGATCAATGACATTCCTTATGAAAACCTCTAATCAATCAGATAATCGAAAAGAGCAACAAAAATAAACCAAGTTTTAGAAAAACGGTTGGCTTTGTAATAAGGAAAAACAACACAAACCCAATAGAGAATAAAATAATGAAAAGAAGAAAAGTTTAAGTCAAATAGAACACAGTATCTGACAGAATAGGATCTGAGCCAGAGAGAAAGACCCAAGAACTATGCCCAACAAGCAAAGAGTAAAAAAAAATTCAAAAGCAAGAAAGATCGGTTCTATGGTAATCAAAGCACCAGAGTAATACAACGCTCCCTAATACACTCTGGGGGAGTGCTGATCAAACTATTAGCGATCTCACTTAAACTGGAGAGGGCGCTAGTTCTGAGAATGTTTTTTAGAAAAAACCCAAAAACTTAAAAACATAGGGAAATTGAATTAGAGACTATGTAAGACAACTTAGCAAAGATGAAAAGATGTAAGGATAAATTAAATCAGAAAACGAGATCTAAAGATAGGAAAAAGGAAAGGACAAATGAAGGAAAGAACCAAAACTTAATGTTCATTCCCCAGTGGACTCACCAATTTCTGTTATAAAATAATTCCCCTGTAGACAGATGAATCTTCCCTTGAAGTATAGACCCCTCTACCAAGACAAAACACTACCTTTGGACACTACCATTCCTATAGATTAATTATTTCCAGATAAAAGGAGAGAAGGAGTGATAGTATGATGTACCTCACTTTCGAATTATGTCGATGTTTCTCCAATCCACAAGTTCTGAATAGTACCTGAAATGGATCACAAGAGACAAACAACTATCTCCTACTCTAATGGATTAGAAAAAATCAATCTATCTATGAAAGATTAAAAAAAACATAAACAAGTATATGTAAACACATACTAGAAGGAAATATGCCAAGTATATTAATGATAACTTTAAAGAGACACTTATAATCTTCATATGATGTTGCAGTAGCCTCCCCAAGTGTTATAGAAATATTTGCCTCACCCTATGCAATCTTGCATAGAGGGCCTTATTCCATTTCCCTATGCAGACTTATCTTCTCTGTTTATAAAATCCAGAGCCAAAAATAAAAAAGTTATCCACTGGAAATGAAGAAGAAGAGAAGTAGATTTACCTGGTCTAGACGGTTGTTGATTTCATTGCCTAATGCTCCCACAATCATCGTTTGAATCTCAGAGGTATTTTGGTCCAATTTGTACTATTTGGGTAAAAAATCAAAATGGTATAGTAATTTTTTTATTTTGTTACTATTTATAAACTATTTTTACCCACTTTCTATAGTTTTGAGACATTTTTTCACCTAATGGACTAATACAAGGGTGGATTGAGTTGTTTTTTGTAGTTTTTACCAGGGATTCTTGCAGATTTCAACATTATGTTGATAGTTCGTCACCACGGGCAGGTATTTTCATGACCTAGCATGTAGGGTAGGTATCCATTCCATCGTGCATTCTTGCATTGTCCTACAACTATCACTTTTTATGCCTTATGTATGAACCCATTTGTTGCGACACAGAACCTTCCATCTGGTATAAGTAGTGTCGTTATCAAGTGGTAGAGACTTACCAAACATGGGTGCCCTACTTAGATCCTGTGCTTCATTTGGTTCCCATGCCGAGAATTTTTCCTTAGGACTGGGAGTCCCTTATATCTAATACATGAATTTATGTTAAGCCTCATTTCTAACTCATAAACATGATTCCTTATACCTCGAGGACTCCCAAATGAGTTTAATTTAAGCTCATTTCCAAATCGTCTTTAAAAAGTGAAAATATTGTTGAGTGATTTGTCCCTTTCACACTCGTTAAATTGGACTTGAAAGTTTGTGAGTCTTAGCTAATATCGTTTTTGACTCATTTTCAAAAACTGAAATGATTGCCGAGTGAACTTGTATTTTTCACACTCATAAATTGGATTCAAAAATACATCTATTTGGCACAATTTTATCCCTTTTTCATACCAAGTAGACTAAAAGACATAAAAAGGGATGGTTTTTGGTGTCAAGTCATGATTTCATCTCATGCCCTTGCTTGCAGTATTGAGCCTATAGTCGGTTCTCACTTTGAGTTATAAACTGTTTGCCTCAACAGATTTTGCATCTTCAACCAAGAAGAGCCTTTTTTATATCCTTCGCAATTTAACATCCTATACCTAGCAGGGAACATTCCCCCAAGTGTCCATCTCCTGCATGCATATCCTTGCATTGAGAATAGGTATGTTCCACTGCTAGAAATAGTTTTTCTTACTTGCGACACTCGTTTCATCCTCTATATCATAACATTCATTTGTTATGAAAAAACAAAAAAAAATGAGCAGGAAGGGAGTATCATCTTATATTGGCAACAGTCGTGTCACCTTTGAACAGAGAAAAAAGTTATTTATTCCATTCATCATCATAATTTTGGGATTAGTATGGCCTTAGGAAGCTGACCATTACAAAATCTTCTCTACTGATTGGTTACTCTTCCAGTCCCTATAGAGAGTTTCATTGATGCCTCCTGCAGCTCATGGTTTCATCATTGCATCTATTCTCCTGGAGTCTTCCATATGTTTTATTATCCTTTTCAAATGAAGTCTATCAACCTGTATTGGCCACTCCTTAGAAATCTAGACTTTGCATGTCATCCATACCCTCATTTTGTTTCAGAATCACATGATATTGTAGTCCTATCATGCACCCTGAACCTACTTTCATCATTGGTAGGTAACCTTGAACCCAAAGGTCAACATTTCATCATTGCTCGTTGACTAGGTGGTTTCCCTTGTGTTTGACGATGAGACATATATTCACACATTGGGATTCATGTAGTGTATTGGATGCCATTATCCTTATTGGTGGTTTCCTCGCCTTTGTCAACAGTTTTCATCATTGGCTTCTATTTAGAGGGTCTTTTTCGTGTACTACTTTCACTTGGCACATGCGAAATACACACAGGGTTATTGGTTCGTGAACATGTTCTTCATACAATTTCCACCAAATCATGAAGCTCCTTCTTTGTAACTCGTGTTGACTGATGAAATATGCCTTAATTCTCTCTATTCAACTGGTGTCCTTCCATTGACTTTAACCCATTGATTCTAGAAATGGGACCTAGAGTCTTATGAGTACCTTGAGGCTTGCAGTCATCAATGGTAGGCTCTCTCACCATTGAAAATTGGGAATACATCAATGCCTCCTGATCAATGGATTCTTTAGGTGTTTGACATCAACTCTTTTATTCACACTTGTAAGAATGTACTCGATGCCTTGATACCTACTTTCATTATCATTAGGTTGTCTCATGTTTGTTAACAGTATACATCAATGACCAGTAATCAAACGATGTCGCATTGTGTTTGACCTCAACTCCTTTATTCACATAATGTGGTAGAATACTTGAAGACATCACTATGTGGCCGCAACTTTCCTGAGTTGTTGCTTCTTTTTCATTGGACCAATACCTATATAACGTCAATAATCATGGAAGATCAAATTGTACTCCATGGTATACATATATCTTCAGATTGGTTCTACTGGGCCTTGTTCATGACTGTGACAACTATTGACATATAACCACATTTATATTTTCCTATTCATGGCCACGAACAATTGTTTGATATATTTTCACATGGATCTGCAGTGTAATTCTATTGGCATCCATGTATGCAAATCCAATGCTGAATGTAATGAGAAAATAGTTCTTCCATTTGGTTCCCCATCACTCCACTTCTGGGTTATTTATAATGTATTTCAGCCATCACAGATACTCCTCTAACCTCACACATTAGGGGGCATATTTTATAGCAAGAGTTGCCTCACCCTATGCAATATTGCATAGAGGGCCTTATTCCATTTCCCTATGCAGACTTGTCTTCCCTGTTTATAAAATCTAGAGACAAAAATAAATATTTTTCCACATGTATGCATATTTTGCACTATACAACATGTGTATATGCAGGTTTCTCCACTACAACCCACGTACATCAGGATTTGTGCCAAAAAATGAAAATTAAAGTTGGGTTTCCATGTCACGACATGAGATATATGATCCTTTGCCTTCCATATACTGGAAATGTTTCGACTCGACCCTTTAGTTCCATTTTAAAGGCTATAAATGGGCCAATTCTGAGCTATGGAAAGAGGAGAGAATTCAAATTTGAGAGAAAATATTCTAGAGAAATTATTTACTTCATATTGAGTCTGCATCCCTTTGTCCTTTAAGTCTGAACACAGTGTTGAGCCCCCAAGATCTTCCCTTATTGATGGAGAACCTCATTGTCTCCCTTCTATGAGCTTGCCTTTGGTGGAGTATTGAACTGGCGGAGGCCTAGCTAGAAGGAACTTGGTTTCTCAGTTCCGAACCGTGCTGACATAGAAGTCTGTAATATTTTCACTTTTGTTGATAATTTATTAATAGAAATACTCCTTTCTTATCCAATTGATATCTTTCAAATATATGAGTTATTATCCATGGGCATATTTGTTATGTATATTAATGGATTATGTTATATAATGTGCTAACATTTTATATTATCACCACATTCTTGCTTTGCTTGTTTGTTAAAAACTAGTTGCAGGTACAAATATTTGGGTCGAAGAGCTCAATAGTGGACATCATCGAACATTTGGATGAGGTAGGCCTCTTCCTTATCTCACTTGCATATTAGTTTATATAGCATGTTTTTGGGATAGAGTTGATTTCTGCAGTCATTTCCGTCTGTTTTGGTTTACCCTATCCATAGAGAGTTTTTCCCTCATAACACCAAGTCCTCCTCATCCAACCCCTTTCTTGAAAGATCCACAATCAGAATAGAAATGCTTTGTTGATTATTTTCTCCTCCTTGTTCACCATGAGAATGCCTCCATTTATAGGCTTTGAGAGGCTCAACCACCTTGGTTATAGTTGGGATTATTTGATTATATGAATCCATCAGTTGTTATATCCCCCTTAGATGCATTATGAGGGTTAGATTGGATCCAAACCAACTTGATCCATCCATAATTGTCTTTAGAGAAAAAGGGAATTTATTACAAGATTTTCTCAACCAATTCGATGCTCCCTTACAATGGGAAACAAAGCACTAAAACTCTCCCTTCTAGATAGAAAAAAAGTGCTATCACTCCCTGTATATGAACAAGGGAGCACTGATCTTCCAAAAGTTGTCAAGATGACCATCTCTCATAGAAAAACACTTTGTTCTGATTGTAAAATGGTGGGGCTTCTTCTTCTAACATGTTTTAGGGGTTGTATCAAGTGTTCTAATGGTTTCATTTGTGATATGACACTTACATGATGAGAATGTGACACTTGCGACAAAAGTGTGACACTTGTGACAAAAGTGTGACACTTACAAAAAAAGTGCGACACTTAGGACACTTACAACAATGAGAATGTGGCATTATTGAAGTGAGGAATTGTGATGTGTAACACCATAGAACTAGTAATTCCCATTAATTTCTACATGGTTCTATCATCTAACCCTCAGTCCTATGCATAGGATGAAGGGAATCCATATTGGAAAACTACCATGGATGAGGAATGCAATTCCCTCATTGAGAACCACTCATGAGAATTGTATCTTATTCCTTATGAGGGGAGAAAGTGGATATCTAAGGGATTCTCACTAGTGAATTCACTTCACCAAATCTACATATACATATACATATTCAACAAAACATTCATTGAGCATAAACTTTCACATTTGTGAGGTCTCCTTGGAATGAAGAACTCAATTGCAATGTAGCAGTATTAGTCAACATTGTATTTTTTTTGGGGGGGGGGATTCCCATGAGGTTTTCCCTATTTACTATTTTTTTTTTGTTACATTTTTAATAAATGCATCACAAAATGGGTAACTATCATGTTTTCTTGTTGTGACCCATTCATTGTGTACTCCCTAGTAGGGATTAAGGGGGGGTATTGGATTTAATGCACACTCATGATCCGGATTATTTTCGGCACGAAATGAGAGAGGAGATATAATAACGAAATGCACAGAGATATCGTGTATATTTAATAATATAACATAAATGTATCAGAGATGAAACCGTAAACACTGATATATAGTAATACACAATTTCTATTAATGAAATAAATGTACAGAGACTCTAAAAATACAGAGTGAAAGACTCGCTAGAATGGTGACAACTTGTCTTTGAGAAGAGATGTGACAGCTACTCACATTCGCAAGAAGATTATTAAAATGAGGCTCTAAAGGAATTTTTACAATAAACTGGAATGCCAAAATTCCTAGACATCCAAAAACCTAACCCTAGGAGATGAAGCGCTAAAAGTCATGTGAGCCCCGTTTGGGAAAGTTAGTGCATCAACTTCCCAGGGTAATAACTTTTGCATATGATCTCCATTGTAGGCGTGTGATATACCATTGGAAGGGTATCATCGAGAAGATTCATTGTGGGGGCTTAATAATGCCTTCAACTATCATTGAGAACCTTGATCCTGAAAAACCTTCATTTGGGCCCTCAAAATGGCCTCGAAAGTCAAAACTGCTAAGAATAGTAAATTTCCAAAATTGCCAGAAAATTGTTTTGAGCTAGTTGGAAAAGGTGGGTGGACACCGATATCCACATGGATCAATACTCCCTCCTTAGTGTTGGCAGCCAATTCCTTTTTTTTTAATTTCCCTAAAAAAGGCTGCCTACACCTATTGTCTCCTAAGCGACAAGTCATCGTCACATTTTGCCAAAAGACGATAGTTTCATTTCATACGACATTGGCAGTTTCGATTCAGTTTTCACAACTAAAAGTGTGAAAACCCCTCCATCGTTATTTCGACTGTCATCATCTTCTCATCGATATTCTGAAAGGTACTTACCCTTGGTTTGTTATTAAATGGTTGGAGTGATCTTTTCAAACTATGTCCATTTCCATTTGATTGCGCAATTTGATTAATAAGCCATTGAGCATGCAAATCTATTGGTTACATTTGATTCTTTAAGGGTCATGGTTGTTTTTGGTTTTATATGATATAAGCCTTATTGTTATGAGCTCTTGATCTATCGATTTTATGAAATCTTTTGTTGCAATGTTTTAAAAACTTTGAATCTAAACATTTGACTATGCAACAAGCGCATTGGTAATATTATAAGTTTGATTTTATATGGAATGTCAATGGTTTGAGGTTTTACAAAGGCGCATTGATTAAACTTTTGGATTTCGATTTTATGGTTTGAATTCTTACTTGGTGCATTAGTTTGTGAGTTTGATTTTACATTGAACGATTGTGTTTCAAACTATACATTGGCATGTTGATATAATTGTCCACCGTTTAAACTTTGGGTTGGCCGAATAATGTTAATATTTGGTTATGATTGATTGAACAGGATTAGTACTGTGCCATTAATGTTTTGCATGGCCGTGGTAATCCCACCACCTTCGTACACATATCATTAATCCACTTCCCTTTGGGCGCTGCAACTGTTAACCGTAACCATTTTCGACCCTGTGTATTATTTTGTTTGATTCAAACCCTACTATGCACAGAAGCCATGGCTCCTGTCGTAAGGGCCGAGCCAAACGGCTGCCAAGCACTGCTGATGTTTGATGGCGCTTACAGCGAGAAATTTGGATGGCTCCTGTTTATAAGAAAATTCGATCGTTATAACCCTATCGTGGCTCAGCAATTTGCGTTATCATTCGATGGCTGCCGAGCCAAAATTGGGGATGTGAAACTTGAAATTAATGAGCAATTTCTTAGCTTGGCAACCAATCTGCCTGCTACAGGACAAAAGTGGTCTAAAAATTGTAAATTGGAAGACGTCCCGTGGACGTTTCTCTTCCAATCTCGAATGGAGAAACCCTGCGACAAAGGATGGCCTGCAAAAATGTTAAAACAGCGTTGGCATGACCTGCTAATGATAATCAAGCAATTCATTATTTGCGAGGGCAGGTACATGTTTGTTTTCTTGTTTCACCTTCGTCTATTGATGATTTTTATGGGTTTTGAACTCAATGTGCCTCACTACCTTCATAGAAGTCTGTTTAAGATGGCGAAGAGGTACAAGCGCAGCCAGGCCGATACCAGTCTCTTCCATTTGGGGTTAATTAAAATAATTGTGGTTTATGAATTGGGGTTACGTTGTGACAGTTGGATTAATTTTCTAAGTCGTAATGGTTTTGAAGACTCAAACCCACCATAGGTTGATAAACCTGTGGTGAGTGAAAGCAAACCTATTCCCCCTGTGCCTTACAACGTTTTGCTACCCATACCTCTACCTGACCCACCTACGAACTTGCCCATGTCTGTCACCAAATAGGTTGAAATTGCTAAGCCCACAGACAAACAGCCTAAAGCTAAAGCTGGTGCTAATTCTAAAGGTAAGAAAAACGCTCGGTTAATCTCTCGCATGGCGAGAAATAAACCTAAAAACCCTCCCAACTCTGAGCCTATCATGGTCAGCGAAGACTCTGATTCAGAGATTGAACGTTTTCTCACAAACGAGTATCCTTACTCAGAGGGTCTATGTAACAAACCTGCATATGAACTTGTTAAGAATTTACCACCTGGTTTGCAGGATGATCCTAATTTTCCTGGCATTGAACTACCTCGAGGAACCCTCGGTGACTCATCGAAACCCTCTTCTGCTCAGCCAGTTGTTCCACCATGCGATCAGTGTGGTTTATGGTTGGAGAGGTACTACCTAGACGTGCCGATGTTGCAATTCATAATTCATGCTTTGGAAGACCAAGTGGCAAAGCTCACTGCTCATAATATGAAGGTGCAACCCTAGGACAAGAAGCAGCGAACTACTGGTTCAATTCTATTCAAAAATGTCGAGTCTGCTACAGCAATTGTCAATTCAAAATTGACATAGCCTTAACAAATGCACTGGTATAACTTTAATCCATTTATATCTCACATTCCTAAACTCTGTGTACATCTTTGACCTGCTCTATCACATAAGCATGCTTTGTTGTATATGATTTTTGTTTTGATAAATCAATTTTCATTATCATTTAAGTTTCAATTGGATTTGGTTTTGATTC
>CBVK0100794353.1:0-27354 GCA_900067695.1 Picea abies | reverse complement strand
TCTCAACATACCGGATCTCACCAAGATTACCAATGATCCTATATTGCATGACGCCACATGGCCTGCAATGCCAACCAAACTTCATTCAGACATACCAAAGTTTGAAGGAAAGGAAGGGGATGACCCCGCCAACCATGTCATGACCTTTCATCTATGGTGTTCTTCCAATAGCATTATGGACGATTCCGTCAGACTGTGATTATTTCAACGCACACTCACTGGCCCATCAGCCAAATGGTATGTCGAAGAAAACTCAGGATCCCACACAACCTTTGAGTCCTTGGCCAAAGCATTCTTAACTTTCTTCCAATTACCCATCCACCATAACAATGGTCTAGAACTACTATCTAACTTCAAACAGACCTCAGCCACCCACATCGATGACCACATTCATGAGTGGCGTAGGCGACGTAGTTTAAGTAAAGCAGAAACCACCAAGCAACAATGTCTCGACTGGTTTCTTAGATCACTTGTCTCTCTCCTTGGAAAAGATTTCGCTTCCACCTTCCCACAATCTAAAGAGGAAGCCATTAGTAAATCCCAGCAATATGATCTCATTTACGCACAGTCGGGGTACTTATACACAGTACTTCCTGATCTCCCAAAACCTGTGCCATTTGGTCAAGACAAACCTGGGATGTCTCATTCAGCAGACGGACTAATAGGTGCCACCACACACCATGGTCCACAACCCCAACCACCACTGATGTATGGAACACCTCAATACCCGCCGGCCTATGGGGGCACTTCATACTACCCCCCACCCCCTTATCAACAACCATATCCTGTTGCTATACCTCCCCCCATTAGTGGACCACCACCGGCACCTCCCATACATCCACCTCTTCCCACAAATAGTGGTACCCCCTCAACATCAGCTTATAGTACTAGTGAAAGCACGCAGCCTTCCTATGTACCATATGGATCAATACCACCACAAAATCCATACTTCCCATTTCCTGGTCCCCCACAACCCATGGCTCCCCCACATCCTCATGTAGGGGTAAATTTTGTTCAACCCTCTGCTGCTCAAAAATACCAGAATTTTGAACAGTTGAACACAGCCAACCCAACTCATCCTTCGAACAATGCCAAGAAGAAAGGATGGAACATGAATAACAACAACCCTGGTCAAGGAGGGAATCAACCCCCACAACACCAACCCACTGGGGGAAACCAGAACCAAGGGAACCAAAACCCCCAAGGGGGAAAAAAAAACAAACGCCAAGGGAAAAATAATATTAAAACCATCCACCCTTGTGCTTTTTGTGGTGAGTTCGATCATTACACTCACCATTTCCTCCAGCTTCAAATGGTTGAAAGACTCAGGGAGTCTTCCCCATACCCCTGCACAAACTTCCCCTCAACAGGTGCCACAACAGTATGTGCAACAACCCCCTCCTACCATGATGCAAAATCCTATCCCACATCAAGGGGTGATAAACACCCAACAGGACACGCAGCATCCCCCACCCCAGGTGGGGCAATACCACAACCCTAACAATCCAGTAGAGCGAACGATTCTCCTCACCAGTAAGGAAGAAATTCTTCTGCAAACACGCAATCGTCAGTATCAGACACCAACTGAGTCTACCCCTATCTCTCTAGAGACAAACCCCACACCAACGGGACCCCCGTTGGTGATCCCTCGCCCTTCTTCCGAACCACCACTTCGCATCCCTCGCATCCCCTTGCGCAGGAATGTCCACAACCCACAGGCTAGGGATGCTCATAACTACACAGCCTAGTAGACAACTTAGCACAATCCCCGACTGCCATGTCAGTCTTGGAAGTCCTCCAGACTTTTCCTACACAACGGAAATCACTGCTTTCCTCCTTGGGGGCAGTCGACCCTGCAGATACTCGACTTATCACCTTTGATCTCGACAACAGCGAACCTTGTCTTCCTGCTCTAGTCGCTATTCAAATACCAGTAAAAATACGAAACATCACCATCCATCTGTGTATCATCGATGAGGGGGCATCTACATTCATCATGTCCAAAATAGTATGGCAGAAGCTTGGTTCCCCAAAACTCATACCCTCCGCCATCACATTAAGAGCTTATGACGGACGACCATCATCTCCTGAAGGGCTCTTCCAAAATGTCCCCGTTGAACTCGGAGGAAAAAATATTCTCATTGACATCGAAGTTATCGACGCTTCGCTCGATTACAATATCTTGTTCGGATGTAGCTACATGTATGCTATGAAGGCAGTGGCATCTTCCGTCTTTAGGAAAATCATGTTCCCCCACAACGGGAAGATTGTGACCATTGACCAAGTCTCACATTATGAGCCTAACCCATCTGCCAATCTCGATAACATTCTTCTCCTCATTCACACAAACCGGGACACCTATCCACTCGTAGAGATGGGTCCTGGGATTTTCAAAGATCCATCCTTATTAGGGACATACCATGGAGCACCACCACTCCTTCCCCCTAATCAAGTATGCATCGTCTCATCTAACGGAACTCACACGGAGGATGCTCTTCCTCCTCGGGAGGTTTCAGTCATTCCTGACGTCTCAATAGTCGCAGAACCACTCCATTCGGAGCCTCCTGCGCACTCGTTGGACCCAACCATCCACGAATCCACATCCCCCCAAGTGCATAGTCCCAGTCAGGAGACAGTTCCCCAACCCCTCACTCAAATTCCCTTCTTTTACCCTCCACCTGGTATAGAAGCTTTCCAGGTAGCCGCAACACTCACACTACCTAATATGGTGTTAGCACTTCCAGTTTGGTATTTACATCCACCAGCGATGGTTCCTCAACCATACCTTCCCCCTCAAACGGAAGGAATCCCAATGATGATTCCCATACTTACTCCCACCATACCCTCTACACCCCCAATCACTAACCCCCCTGCCATATCTGGGGGCAGGAGAAAGAAGAAAGAGCCCACAGCTCCACTTCCTCCAGGCATCCCACCACCTTGTGCTCTATGTGAGAAAGATGGACACCCAACCCATAGGTTCCCATCTATACCTGAGTTACGGAACCTCATTCCACTCAATCCAACGCCATCACCACTCGTCACTCTAGAAAGTACTGTCGCTACCTCCCCTAACTCAAGTAGCAAAGGGCCACAAACCAAATTCAATTGCACCATATGTTTCGATTATGGCTATTATACACACCATTTCCCATCTATACCATATGTCCGCCACACATCAGCCGCAGCGCGCCATACATATCTTCCTGAGTTTCCTCCGACACTCCATACCAATACTCCTGCAAATGTGATTTATTATACTTCTTCATCAATCCTTGAGCAAAGGGGAAGTACAAATCCTCCCCCCAAACTACCGCCCAATCGCCCATAGTCTCGGTGCACCAGGGACGACATTATGCCCCCCCCGTCCATATCTAAGCCCTTTTCCCCACTTTCATTTTCTTTTTGTACCAGTTCCCATAAGCTCCATTTTCCGAACCATTTTCGGCCACTTACACAGTCATTTTCGTCGGGTGATCATTTTCACTGTTCCCTAGCGGTGCATCTTTTCATAACAAACTCAGGTATGCATGCTCATGTTCAAAATTATCAAATAACTGCTCATATATTTGATTCTCTTCAAATATTGTTCACTTTGGGTATTTGGTTTTTATGTGTGCAGGTACTTGATTATCATCCACCAACACAACCCCTTCAGGTATATTCTTAGCACTGGCATGTAGTCTCTCTCGCCGAATTGCATTTACATTTCCAGTCACACCCTCTGATATTGGCCTTTAGGATCCTCATTCCTGGCTCTGCAGTACCCACGCATCCATTTGCATCTTCGGTACTGCAACCCGGTAGCATTCTCACCCACATGAGTTGTCCCATTCATAGCACCTTTTGGCACTTGAAACTCATACTTTTCTTCATTACCCTTTAGGGCTGGGAGTCCCAGTAGTCTTTCATCATGTTGCAAATCAACCCCATACTTCTTCTCCTCATTTTTCTAGCTTACCATATGGACTCCTAGATCAGCTCTTTATGGTTCTATTCTTTTTACCTGCACCTCCACAAGATCATGAACCCTCCATTTCATCCACCATCAGTTTTCCCATCTGCGAACCTATCTTCATTTCACCTACCTCATACAGAAACTCACCAATGGGGCCCCCACCCTTCATCTATTTTCCAAGAAATTTATGCCCTCCTTGGGGCACTCATTTCACACTGGGGCGCCCGTTTCTGTATTTGTAAATTTTTCCCCACTTATTCATTATTTATTGTACAAACACCTTTATTTCCAGTCATTGCATTTTCTTTTGTCGTCACTGTTGGTGACTTGCTTCCTTTTTTTTGGCCACACGCAACCCATGTCACCCTTGGTTGGAGCATTGCTTCTCATCTACTCTTTCCAGCATCGCCCATATCTTCAGAGTACTACCCATGTCACTTACCTTTACCCTCCGAATTTGTTCACCTTGTCCCGCCTCTAGCACAACTTATCCTTGGTCTTGGCGTCCCCCTGACCCTTGACCTTGTCACATGGTTGCGGCCACTCATTATATCATCCACCCTCCAACCAAGGGCAGTCTTGAGTCTTCCCACTTTTTGACTTCGTCCATGCACCTCTGCCACTTCCTCACCTCAGTAGATTCTATGGATCCTTTTGCTTCTGGGAGTTGCGTTCCCCTTCTGTCGACAGCAGCACACTTTTTCCAGAAGGGCGACAGTATCTTGATTCTCATTCTCCATTTAATGAGAGATCTCAGATGACATAGGGTGAAACACCATTGATCTCTGCTGTCGTTTTCCCCCATGACATTCGACACCAACACTTTCTCATGTTATGGTGGGTCTTACTTTGTGACTATTGTAGTTCTTTTTATCATTTGCCAAAGACCTCTGAACCTGGTAGGGCCATCAATGCCCACATCATCATCGTTGTTTATTACTGCAATCATTGCCTATTTGTTAAGAGTATATTCCTTTGTAGAATTGTCTTCTGCCTTTATTATTACCGCCCTTGAGTGCGCTGCAGTCATCTACACCAACACTTCCGTCATATTTTTTTAGAGTTACATAACACGAGCATGGGGCATGCCCGCCTCGTTTGTACACAGTTGTATATGGTTACACCCCTTATGGAAGGTCGGGTTCTACCGGTTCCTTTCTTCTCCAAAGGATTGCTCTACACGGTCTCACTATTTTCTCTCTCTTACAACACCATTCTCAGTAAAAGAAACATTGATGGATTTCAGCTATACGTATGCTCCTAACCTCATCCATCAGGGGGCATCTGTTATCACTAAAATTTCGTCCGCACATGGCGACAAGAACTCAGCATCGTCAAACAGGAATGAAGTCATTCATGGCACTGAATTAACTTCACAGCATTGCAAAAGGGTCAAAAACTATACAAAGTAACCAAAAATTGAAGGGTGCTTTACAGAAGTTGGGTGTGCATGCATATGCGCGGAATAGGAATGTACAATGCCCGCATGCACGTACGATGCACGATTATTGGTGCAAAAACCCGCGCACTTGCTAAACAATGCATTTATGGAATTGGTCGGCCTCCCAACCACTTATGGATCAACTCCCAAGCCGATTTGACTCCCAAATCTGAGCTGAATCTGCATGGTAGGCTGGTCAAAGACCTAATTAATCCCTAAAGAGCCCCTTTTCACACCTCAAAGGAGTTACATAATCACCCAATTCTATGCTATAAAAAGCCATGAGGAAACATCATTTTCTCAAGGAATTTCATGTAATGTTATGTTGCTTAGATTGTTTTAAGGACTCACTCCTTGACAATAACACCTATTGGCACCATTTCATTAAGCTATCCACCTCTACATTGAGTGGATGTGCTTGAAGTTCCTACTCTACCTACTTGTTCCTACTCTACCTAGCCTAGCCTACTCTACCTAGCCTAGAATAACCTAGCCTACACTACCTAGCCTAGAATAACCTAGCCTACTCTACCTAGCCTAGCGTAGCCTAGCCTACTCTACCTGAGCTATTCTAGCTTATCATAGCCTAGCCTAGCCTACTCTACCTAGCCTAGACTAGGATAGCCTACTATATCCTATCCTAGCCTAGCCTACTTGTTCCTACTCTACCTAGCCTAGCCTACTCTACCTAGCCTACTCTATCCTATCTTAGCCTAGCCTAGCCTAGCCTACTCTACCTAGCCTAACCTACTTTAGCCTACTCTCCCTAGCCTAGCCTAGCCTAGTGTTCTCTACCTAGCCAAGCCTAGCCTAGCCTACTCTACCTAGGCTACTCTGCTTAGCCTAACCTACTCTACCTACCCTAGCCTAGCCTAGCCTAGCCTATTCTATCCTATCCTAGCCTAGCCTACTCTACCTAGCCTAGCCTACTCTACCCTACTCTAGCCTATTCTACCTAGCCTACTCTACCTAGCCCAGCCTGGCCTGGCCTACTCTACCAAGCCTACTCTATCCTATCCTAGCCTAGCCTACTCTACCTAGCCTACTCTAGCCTAGCCTACTCTACCTAGCCTAGCTTAGCCTAGCCTACTGTACCTAGCCTACTCTATTCTAGCCTATCCTACTCTACTTAGTCTACTCTTCCTAACCTAGCCTACTCTAGCCTACTCTACCTAGCCTACTCTACCTAGCCTAGCCTAGTCTAGCCTACTCTACCTAGCCTGGCATAGCCTATCTTACTCTACCTAGCATAGCCTAGCCGAGCCTAGTCTATCCTATCGTAGCCTAACCTAGCCCACTATACCTAGCCTAGCCTACTCTAGCCTACTCTACCTAGCCTAGTCTATCCTAGCCTGGCCCGCTCTACCTAGACTACTCTATCATATCCTAGCCTAGCCTAGCCTACTCTACCTAGCCTAGCCTACTCTACTTAGCCTAGCACAGCCTAGCCTACACTACCTAGCCTAGCCTAGCATAGCCTACTCTACCTAGCCTAGCCTAGCCTAGCCTACTCTACCTAGCCTACTCTATCCTATCATAGCCTTGCCTAGCCTACTCTACCTAGCCTAGCCTACTCTACCTAGTCTACTCTACCTAGCCTAGCCTAGCCTAGCCTACTCTACCTAGCGTAGCCTACTCTACCTACTCAAGTCTACTCTACCTAGCCTAGCCTAGCCTACTCTACATAGCCTAGCCTAGACTAGCCTAGCCTACTCTATCCTAGCCTAGGCTAGCCTACTCTATCCTAGCCTACTATAATAAGCTTAGCGTAGCTCAGCCTAGCTTAGCCTAGCTTAGTTTAGCTTAGCTTAGCCTAGCTTAGCTTAGCCTAGCTAAGCCTAGGTTTGCTTCACTTATCTTAGCCTAGCTTTGCCTAGCCTAGCTTAGCCTAGCTTAGCTTTGCCTAGCTTAGCCTAGCCTAGCCTAGCTTAGCTTAGCCTAGCTTATCCTAGCTTAGCTTCACTTAGCTTAGCCTAGCTTTGCCTCGCCCAAGTTAGCCTAGCCTAGCCTAGCTTAGCTAAGCCTAGCATAGCCTAGTTTATTCTAGCTTTTCTTAACCTAGCTTAGCCTAGCTTAAGCTAGCTTTGCTTAGCCTAACTTAGCCTAGCTTAAGCTAGCTTTGCTTAGCCTAACTTAGCCTAGCTTTTCCTAGCCTAGCTTCGCTTAGTCTAGCTTAGCTTAGACTAGCTTAGCTTAGCCTAGCTTTGCTTTGCTTAGCCTAGCCTAACCTACTCTACCTAGCCTAGCCTACTCTATCCTATGGTAGCCTATCCTAGCGTACTATACCTAGCCTAGCCTACTCTACCTAGCCTAGTCTAGCCTAGCCTAGCCTAGCCTAGCCTAGCCTAGCCTACTCTACCTAGCCTAGCCTACTCTAGCCTACTCTAGCCTAACCTACTCTACCTAACCTAGCCTAGCCTAGCCTACACTATCATATCTTATCCTAGCCTAGCCTACTCTAGCCTACTGTACCTAGCCTACTCAACCTAGCCTAGCATAGCCTAGCCTACTCTACCTAGCCTAGCCTACTCTACCTAGCCTAGCGTACTCTACGTAGCCTAGCTTAGTCTAGCCTACTCTACCTAGCCTACTCTATCCTATCCTAGCCTAGCCTACTCTATTTAGCCTAGCCTACTCTAGCCTACTCTACCTAGCCTAACCTATGTGATGTCCCGTTCCTAAGAGTAGGCCAGCAGGGAGTGACTTAGTAGTCTATATGTTCCCGTAGACTATAGTCAGGCACAAACAGGGAACAAGATGGAGAAATAAGGAAGAATTAACGGCTAAATGATGAATTAAGCCAAAATACTTAGGAAAATTCATTTAAGCCTAAGTCAACGGAGAATTAGAATGAAAAGGTGTTAAGGGGGGACTTAATTGACAATTAAATCACTTTAGGAGGAAAGGCACCTAGGTTAAGTGAGGTCAACAAAGAATTAGATTGGGAAAGATATAAAGGGAGGAATTTGACCTAATTCCTCATTATGCATTGTTATGATTTGATGTTGAGAGTTTCCAGAGGAGGAGGAGAGCCGACCTTACTGTTTTGTGGATTTCTGGAGGAAACCACCACCCTTGATCGGTTTCAGTGTTGAAAGACACATCCTAGCCCATCGGAGATACCATCCAGGTATTTCACCATACATTTCAGGAGTTTTCGTTGTGGAGGTCGCAGCTCAACCAAGGAGGGCGCAAGCTAGTTTGAGGGTTTGGAGATCTGCAATAGACCTGTGTCTTGATTGCAGCTTCATTCCAACCCATTGAAGATCCAGCCAGGGTGCTTCCATTGAGCCATCTATCATCAGATTTTGACGGTGGAATCTTGCAGATCAATTCATCCAGCCATTCAGGGCGTAGTTATTCCGGACAGACATTTGACATTGCATGCAGAGTTTTCAAGGCAGATCGGGACAAATACTTCCGACCCATTTCATCATTTGACGAGACAATCGTTTTGAGCCATATAGTAGCAGATTCCGTCGGTGGAATCTTTTGGGGTGCATTCAGTGTTCCAAGAGGGGCGCAAACCCCCCAGGGGTCTAGATCTAGTGTCATCGGGGTCAGATCCGAGATCCGACAAACATCCATTCCAGTCTAGAGGCTAGGGCACTTCTATTGGAGCAGTTTCAGACACATTCTGACAGTGGATTCTTCAAGTTGAGTTTTCTGTAATGACCCTTTACTTATTAATATGAATAATTTCATAAATAATCCTAAAAATTAGCTAAATTATAATTAATTATTATATAACCTTAATTAATTATATGTTATTAATTAATTATTTTTTTACTATGATTAGCTTAAGTATGATTAACTCTTTAATTAAGGGTTAATGAATGATTAATTATTAAGTGAGTCATTAATTGATTAAGTATTAAATTAATGGTTAAAAATAAAATGTAATGATTAAATGGGGTTACGTATCCCATAGGGGGATAACGTAACCCATACGTAAAAGGGAACATTTAAGTAAAGGATAAGACAATTAATAAGAAATAAATGAATGGATAAGGCATTAATAAAGAGATAAGGTATTTGGTGGGGGAAGTGAATGTGAGGGGCGGTGAAGGAGGAATAAGGGAGGTGGAGAAGGGAGTATTGGGGAGGGATTCATGCATTCGAGGAGAGGAGAGAACTGGGAGTTTTGGGGAGAGTTGGTTTACAGTGGGATTTACAGTGCACCGGGGCTGAGGAGGTTTTGGGCTCGGAGGGCTAGGACGTCCATTGATTTCCTAGGGCTAGGCGTACTAGTCGGTAGGGTGGCTGGTTTTGGGGTGTCCTAAGGAGCAGGTTCAAGCGAAGGGAGCAAGCGGCTGCGGATAGCATCAGAGTGAGGTATGTAAATGGTTACCAAATTTTATTTATTGAAATATTGGATTGATTGTGCTAGATTAAGTGAAATTTGAGTAAATTTCAAATTTACTGTTCTGTTTTAATTATATGGTAGTTTAAATTAAATGACGGTCTCTACATTTTCTAGCTGGTAGCGATTACCATATTTCTCTGGAATCGCACATTTTTGTCGATCTATCCGTGCATGCATCAGATCTGCTATCTTCTTATGATCATGTGTATTTTTTTTCTTATTCGGTTGTATTCCAGTACAAATCCAGGAGATCTGACTGAAGTTTAGATTCTATATTTCAAGTAGGCTATTGTATTTCCATGCTTGAACCATTATTATTCATGATATTGAGCAGTTGACATTCTATACTTTTGCATGCATCCTTATATGATTGTTAAACCTTAAATATGCAACATGCACATGAAATAACCAACATGCAACCACAATAACCGAAGAATTTCTCAAACACATGGCTAAAACGCATCCAGAAACCCCCAGTGTATCAGATCTGCATGACAAAGCATTAAAACAGTAGTGAATATCTTGATCAGCCAGATCAGGGATATTTCAATGGTATCAAATCTTTAGTCCTGCCAGCCTGTGACTAAAGACCATGAATCCAGCAGAAGAACCAGATGGTCGTGAGTACGAAGGTGACGAATATGTCACGTACAACAGGTGAAGGGGAAGAAGGGACATGCCTAAATTTCCTCCCTTCCCTCCCAGTTCAGAGGAAGAGGAAGAGGCACTTAGAGAAGTAGAGCAACGAGCAGAGCGCGAGGCTGAGCGTGAAGTAGAGAAGAGGCTACGTGACAGGTATGAACGACCAGAGGCAGTGGTAAGGCCCCCATGGATCCAGACGTAGCCTTCATGCAGATTATTAGTGACATGCTAGCTAGCCAGCAAACCATGTCTCAGTCTTTGGCTCAGGTAGTAGATAGAATGGCTATGGTAGACATTTTGGGCACGCAAGGCCCACATGTAGTGCATGGGAACTCAGGGGCAGGCAGTAGACCCCAGTCACCCACTCGCACGTATACCTCTGCGAGTAGGATTCCACGTCCGTTGTTTCTCAGTTTCCATAGGGCAACCCCGGTAGTAGCTCAGATACTGATAGCATAGAGACCGCCCACACATGCAGAGGAAATTGCAGAGTATCAGAGAGAGTATGTGGCCTTGGGCCATGACTTTCATCAGGACATGACCTTAGTCGAGTATTGTGGACTCAGACTCAGGAACCATCCTAAAGATCCACAAAGGGGAGGGCAGCAGCAACAGTAGTAGGGGCATAACATTGACTTCATCTGAAAAGTTGGTAAACTCACCATACCTTCTTTTGACAGATCATCCAGATGCATTGCCAGATCTTGGGTACATAAACTAGATACCTACTACAAGCTCAAACAGATGACCGAGGCAGAGGCCATTAGTTTCGCCACCCTACACTTGGAGGGTGAGGCACATGAGTGGTGGTATCATGGATTGGTGACATTGGGTCACAATCACATCACCTCCTACAGAGAGGTCACCAAGAGACTCATGGATAGATTTGATAGGAGGGATCCAGAGATCCACTTCAGAGATTTAGCCCAATTGAGACAAACTGGCATAGTCGGGGCATTCATCTCGGAGTTTCAGAGAGTAGCAGTGGTAGTGACAGACATATCTAAGCTGCGATTGGTCATGCTATTCACAGAAGGGCTCATAGAACCCTTGAGAGGTTGGGTGAAGGCATACCGACTTCATTCCTTGCAGGATGTCGTCCGACACACTAGAAATTTGGCGGATTCGGTGCCAAAAACTCTGAAGAATCTCCCAAGGGAATGGAAGGGCAAGCCCAAGTTGGATGATGATACATGATGGGAGTTGATGAGGAAGAAGCTTTGCTTCTCCTGCAGAGATCCTTGGGTCCCTGGGAATAGATGCATGGGGAAGGGACAGATCCACTATATTGAAGTGGAATTAGGCAGTGAGGAGGAGGATGAGGATATTCAAGCATCGACAGACAGTGATTCAGAGACTAAGACCACACATGAGCCAGAGCAGCAGCCGAAGAAACCTCAGAGACCGGCAAGGGCCCAGCCCTAGGAGGAGGCCAAACCTCGTAGAGAGGTGAAAGGGGGAACCATAGCCACCCTTTCACGAATACCCAGGTACAACACTCTTAGGCTCAAGGGCCTTGTACAAAGGCAACGCATGACAGCTTTAGTTGATGGTGGGTCCACCCACAACTTCATAGATGCATCTTTGGTATCCAAGAGGGGGTTACGCACAGAGGAGTTTGAGGGATTCCATGTGGCAGTGGTCGATGGATACACGATGACATGCTTGGACATGATTCCTGACCTAGAGGTCAAACTTGGCAACTACACCCTGACTGACACATTTTATGTAGTGGACCTATCAGATACAGATGTCGTGTTGGGAGTACAGTGGTTATATTCATTGGGGGAGATTAGGTTCAACTATCATATGTTGACCATGAGCTTCAGAGATGCCAGCGGATCGATAGTTGTGCTGAGAGGCATGTCTACAGGGGCGCCTCGAGCAGTATCAACAAAGAGGATGGAGAGGATTTTTTTTCATGGTGATGTGGCTTACGCAACAGAGTGTTGGATCACCACGCGAAAAGACTCAGAGGGTCGGGAGCAGTACCACCCACAGATCAGAGAGCTTCTGGGACATTATGAACCATTATTTGGGCCGATACCACCAGGGAGACCACTAGACAAGGGTTTTGAACACATGATTGAGTTAGAAGCAGGGGCTACATCGGTGATTACAACACCCTATAGACACCCCAAGAAATTTAAGGATGAAATTGAGAAAGAAATCAAAGAATTGCTCGCTATGGGGCATATCAGGCCCAACAGGAGTCCTTTTGCATCTTCAGTAGTACTGGTACTGAAGAAGGATGGCACATTATGGATGTGCATCGATTACAGAGTGCTCAACAAGAAAATGATCAAGAATCATTACCCCATTCCACGCATAGATGAGCTGATGGATGAGTTACATGGGGCAGTCTTCTTTAGTAAGATTGATCTACATTCAGAATACCACCAGATCAGTATCAGGGATCAGGATATTGAGAAGACAGCATTCCGATGCCATTTCAGACATTTTGATTTCTTGGTCATGTCATTTGGACTGACCAATGCACCAACCACTTTCTAGTCTTGCATGAACCATATCTTTAGAGGACAGTTGATGAAGTACCTTCTGGTATTCTTCGACGATATATTGATCTACAACAAGACCTGGAATGAGTATTTGGCACATTTGGGGAAGGTCTTGGATATTATGAAGACCTAGTATTTATATTCCAAGGAATCCAAATGTGAATTTGGCATGAGGGAACTACTGTACTTAGGGCATATCATCAGTGGGAAGGGAGTACAGTTTCACCAAGAAAAGATCAGAGCCATTGTGGATTGGCCAACGCCCAAGAATCTCACAGAGCTGAGAGCATTCTTTGGGTTATGCAGTTACTACAGGCGGTTTGTCAAGGGTTTTTTACAGTTGGGAGAACCACTCACAGACTTGACAAAGAAGGGTGCTTTTCATTGGACAGAGGAATCACAACAAACATTCAACAAAATGAAGGAGGTTATGAGCACATGCCCTGTTCTAGCCCTCCCAGACTTTTCTCATCCATTCGTCTTAGAGTGCGACGCATCAAGGGTGGGGATTGGAGCAGTATTGATGCAGGGGGGCCACCCCATTGTGTTTGAGAGCATGAAGCTCGACGAGTCAGAGAGACTCTATCCTATTTACGACAAGGAGATGCTAGCGATCATGCATGCTTTAACCAAATTCAGGTAGTATCCGGTTAGCAGCAGGTTTGTAGTGAAGACTTACCATAACAGTCTCAAGTATTTACTTGAACAGAAAGACCTCAGTGAGAGGCAGCAGAAGTGGGTCTCAAAGATCCAAGCATTCAACTTTGATATTGAGTATCTCAAGGGAAAAAGGAATGTTGTTGCGGATGCCTTGTCTAGGAGGCCAGCAGGATGTTCGATGATGGATATTTGTATGGATTGGAAAGCTCATTTGTTGGTGGAATACTCCAAAAACAAATTTTCTTGTGAGGTGATGGATGGGCAAGTGATTGATGATAGATATCAGGTTCTGGATGACATCATTTTCTACAAGAACCGAATCTACTTGGTTCTAGAATCCACCCTGAAAGGGAAGATTCTGAAGGTGTGTCATGATTCACCAATAGCAGGGAATTAGGGATACTTCAAAAATTATAGGCAGATTACGGAGAGATTCTCATGGAAGGGTATCAAGGATGACGTGCTGAAACACATACGAGAATTCCTGACTTGTCAACAGAACAAGTCTGAGCAGACACATCCGACAGGGCTACTACAACCTCTACCCATTCCAGAGCAGAAATGGGAGAGCATTTCCATGGATTTCATTATAGGCCTCCCTAGAGTGCAGGGAAGGGACTGCATATTTGTGGTGGTTGACAGAATGACCAAGTTCTCACATTTCTTCGCCATACCCACAGGCTACAAGGCCATACAGGTAGCAGAGTTGTTTTTCAGGGAGGTATTCCGGTTGCACAGGTTACCTAGGAAAATAGTTAGTGATAGGGATGGGTGCTTCATTAGCGCATTTCGGCAGGAGCTTTTCAGATTGACAAGCATAGAGCTAGCCACGAGTACCAGATACCACCCACAGACAGATGGGAAGACAAAGATCATCAACAAATGGGTGGAAGGGTATTTGAGGAACTATGTGGGGGGACAACAATGTACTTGGGTGAGATGGTTACATATGGGTGAGTATTGCTACAACACAACTTACCATATGTCTATCAGGATGTCACCGTTCAGGGCATTGTATGGATACGATGCACCCTCCTTTATAGATACTGTGTTTGGGGACAACAGGGTCCCGGGGGCCAAGGATTGGGTGGAGGAGAGTCAAAGGATCCTTAAATCACCAAAGGAGAACTTACAGTCAGCTCAGAATCAACAGAAGATATATGCAGATCGACACAGAGTTGAGCGTAGTTTTGAGGTAGGGGATTTGGTTTTCCTACGATTACAGCCATATCGACAATCTTCCTTGAAGAGGAGTGAAGCAAAGAATCTGAAGCCGAAGTTCTACAGGACTTACAGAGTCATCAGGAGGATAGGCGATGTGGCATATGAGCTAGAGCTACCAGAAGGTAGCAAGATTCATAACGTATTTCACATCTCTTGCCTTAAAAAGGCGGTGGGACAACAGGTTAGCATTTCACAGGAGTTTCCACCCTTGGATGATGAGGGTCAGTTGGAACTAGTGCTAGAAGAGGTACTAGAATAGAGAGAGCGCAGATTGAGGAGCAGGGTCATCAGAGAGTGCTTGGTTAGATGGAGGGTTCTTCCAGTGGAGGATGCCACATGGGAGGGAGAGCATATTCTGCAACACCCAGGATTGATGTTGCTTGAGGACAAGCAATCTCGAGAAGGGAGGATTGTGATGTCCCATTTCAAAGAGTAGGCCAGCAGAGAGTGACTTAGTAGTCTATATGTTCCCGTAGACTATAGTCAGGCACAAACAGGGAACAAGATGGAGAAATAAGGAGGAGTTAATGGCTAAACGATGAATTAATCCAAAATACTTAGGAAAAGTCACTTAAGCCTAAGTCAACGGAGAATTAGAATGAAAAGGTGTTAAGGGGGGACTTAATTGACAATTAAATCACTTTAGGAGGAAATGCGCCTAGGTTAAGTGAGTTCAATGAAGAATTAGATTGGGAAAGATATAAAGGGAGGAATTTGACATAATTCCTCATTATACATTGTTATGATTTGATGTTGAGAATTTCCAGAGGAGGATGAGAGCCGACCTTATTGTTTTATGGATTTCTGGAGGAAACCACCACCCTTGTTCATTTTCGGTGTTGAGAGACACACCCTAGTCCATCGAAGATACCATCCAGGTATTTCACCGTACATTTCAAAAGTTTCCGTTGTGGAGGGCACAACTCAGCTAAGGAGGGCACAAGCTAGTTTGAGGGTTAGGAGATCTGCAATAGACCAGTGTCCCGATTGTAGCTTCATTCTGACCCATTGGAGATCCAGCCAGGGTGCTTCCATTGAGCCATCTATCATCAGATTCCGACGGTGGAATCTTGCATATCGATTCATCCATCCATTCAGGGCGCAGTTATTCCGGACAAACATTTGGCATTGCATGCAGAGTTTTCAGGGAATATCCAGACAAATCCTTTCGACCCATTTCATCATTTGACAAGACAATCGTTTTGAGGCATATAGCAGTAGAGTCCATCGGTGGAATATTTTGGGGTGCATCCAGTGTTCCAAGAGGGGCGCAAACCCCCCAGGGGTCTAGATCCAGTGTCGTTGGGGTCCGATCTGAGATCTGACAGACATCCATTCCAGTCTAGAGGCTAGGGAGCTTCTATTGGAGCAGTTTCAGACACATTTTGATGGTGGATTCTTCAGGTCGAGTTTTCTAGCTGGTAGCGGTTACAGTATTTCTCCGGAATCGCACATTTTTGCCGATCTATCTGTGCATGCATCAGATCTGTTATCTTCTTATGATCACGGGTATTTTTTTTTGCTATTTGGTTGTATTCCAGTACAGATCCAAGAGATCTGACTGAAGTTCGGATTCTATATTTCGAGTAGGCTATTGTATTTCCATGCTTGAACCGTTATTATTCATGATATTGAGCAGTTGACATTCTATACTTTTTCATGCGTCCTTATATGAGTGTTAAACCTTAAATATGCAACATGCACATGAAATAACCAACATGCACATGAAATAACTAACATGCAACCACAATAACCGAAGAATTTCTCAAACACATGGCTAAAACGTATCCAGAAACCCCCAGTGTATCAGATCTTCACGACAGAGCATTAGAACAGTAGCGAATATTTTGATCAACCGGATCAGGGATATTTCATCCTACTCTATCATATCCTAGCCTAGAGTAGCCTACTCTACCTAGCCTAGCATAGCCTAGCCTACTCTACCTAGCATAGCCTAGCCTAGTCTACTCTACCTAGCCTACCCTATCCTATCCTAGCCTAGCCTAGCCTACTCTACCTAGCCTAGCCTACTCTAGCCTACTCTACCTAGCCTAGCCTAGCCTAGACTACTCTACCAACCCTAGCCTAGCCTAGCCTACTCTACCTATCTTACTCTATCATATCCTAGCCTAGTCTACTCTACCTAGCCTAGCCTACTCTACCTAGCCCAGCCTACTCTACCTAGCCTACTATATCCTATCTTAACCTACTTTACCTAGCCTAGCCTACTCTAGCTAGCCTACTCTACCTAGCCTAGCCTAGCCTAGCCTACTCTACCTAGCCTAGCCTAGCCTGGCATACTCAACTTAGCATACTCTATCCTATCCTAGCCTAGTCTACTCTACCTAGCCTAGCCTACTCTAGCCTACTCTACCTAACATATTCTAGCCTAGCCTACTCTACCTAGCCTACTCTATCCTAGCCTTGCCTGGCCTACCTTACTCTACCTAGCCTAGCCTACTTTAGCCTACTCTACCCAGCCTACTCTACTTAGCCTAGCCTAGATTAGCCTACTCTACCTACCCTAGCATAGACTAGCCTAGCCTAGGCTACCTATCTTAGCCTACTCTACCCAGCCTACTATATCCTAGCCTACTCTGCCTAGCCTAGCCTACTCTAGCCTACTCTACCTAGCCTAGCCTACTCTACCTAGCCTACTCTATCATATCCTAGCCTAGCCTAGCCTACTTTACCTAGCCTAGCCTACTCTAGCCTACTCTAGCCTAGCCTAGCCTACTCTACCTAGCCTACTCTATGCTATCCTATCCTAGCCTAGCCTACTCCAGCCTACTCTACCTAGCCTAGCATAGCCTAGCCTACTCTACCTAACCTAACCTAGCCAACCTACTCTACCTAGCCTACTCTATCATATCCCAGCATAGCCTACTCTAACTAGCCTAGCCTACTCTACCTAGCCTACTCGACCTATCCTAGTCTACTCTGCCTAGCCTAGCCTGGCCTAGCCTAGCCTAGCCTAGCCTACTCTACCTAGCCTATCCCAGCCTACTCTACCTAGCCTAGCCTAGCCTACTCTATCCTAGCCTAGCAAAACCTAGACTACTCTACCTAGCCTAGCCTAGCATATCCTACTCTATCATAGCCTAGCCTGGCTTAGCTTAGCCTAGCTAAGCCTAGCTTTCCTTCGCTTAGCTTAACCTAGCTTTGCTTAGCCTAACTTTGCCTAGCTTAGCTTAGCTTAGCTTAGCCTACCCTAGCTTAGCCTAGCTTAGCCTAACCTAGCATAGCCTAGCTTAGCCTAGACTAGCCTAGCCTAGCCAAGCTTAGCCTTGTTAGCGTAGCTTTCCTTACCCTAGATTAGCCTAGCTTAGCCTAGCTTTGCCTAGCCTACCTTAACCTAGCTTTGCCTAACCTACCTTAGCCTAGCTTTGCCTAGCCTAGCTTAGTTTAGTCTAGCTTAGCTTAGGCTAACTTAGCCTAGCTTAGCTTAGCCTAGCTTAGCTTAGTCTAGCTTAGCTTAGCCTACTCTACCTAGCCTTCTCTACATAGCCTAGACTACTCTACCTAGCCTATTCTACCTAACCTAGCCTAACCTAGCCTACTCTATCCTAGCCTACTCTATCTAGCCTAGTCTACTCTATCCTAGCCTAGCATAGCCTAGCCTAGCCTACTCTACCAAGCCTAGCCTAGCCTAGCCTACTATACCTAGCCTACTCTATCATATCCTAGCCTAGCCTAGCCTAGCCTACTCTAGACTACTCTACTTTGACTACTCTACCTAGCCTAGCCTACTCTACCTAGTCTTCCATAGCCTAGCCTACTCTACCTTGACTACTCTACCTAGCCTAGCCTACTCTACCTAGCCTTCCATAGCCTAGCCTACTCTACATAACCTACTCTATCCTATCCTTGACTAGGCGAGCCTACTCTACCTAGCCGAGCCTACTCTACCTATCCTATCCTAGCCTAACCTACTCTACCTAGCCTAGCCTAGCTTCGCATACTTGACCTAGCCTAGCCTATCCTATCCTGGCCTACTCTAACTAGCCTAGCCCAGTCGAGCCTACTATATATAGCCTACTCTACCTAGCCTAACTTAGCCTAGCCTACACTACATAGCCTACTCTACCTAGCCTAACCTACTCTATACTATCCTAGCCTACCCTAGCCTACTCTACCTAGCCTAGCCTACTCTAGACTACTCTACCTAGCCTAGCCTAGCCTAGCCTACTCTACCTAGCCTAGCCTAGCCTAACCTACTCTACCTAGCCTAGCCTAGCCTAGACTACTCCACCTATCCTACTCTATCCTATCCTCTCCTAGCCTAGTCTACTCTGGCCTACTCTACCTAGCCTAGCCCAGCCTACTCTACCTAGCCTAGCCTAGTCTACCTAGCCTACTATATCCTATCTTAGCCTAGCGTAGCCTACTCTACCTAGCCTAACCTACTCTAGCCTACTCTACCTAGCCTAGCCTACTCTGCCTAGCCTACTCTACCTAGCCTAAACTACTTTAGCCTACTCTAGCCTACTCTACCTACTCTAGCCTACTCTAGCCTACTCTACCTAGCATACTCTACCTATCCTAGCCTAGCCTAGCCTACTCTACCTAGCCTAGCCGAGCCTAGCCTACTCTATCCTATCTTAGCCTAACCTAACCTACTCTACCTAGCCTAACCTACTCTAGCCTACTTTACCTAGCCTAGCCAATCCTAACATACTCTACCTAGCCTAGCCTACTCTACCCTATCCTAGCCTAGCCTAGCCTACTCTTCCGAGCCTAGCCTTCCAAACCTAGCATAGTCTAGCCTACTCTACCTTGCCTATTCTACCTAGGCTAGCCTTCCAAGACTAACATAGTCTATCCTACTCTACCTTGCCTACTATACCTAGCCTAGCCTACTCTACCTAGCCTAGCCTAGCCTAGCCTAGCCAACTCTACCTAGCCTAGCCAACTCTACCTAGCCTAGACTAGCTTATCCTACTCTCCCTAGCCTACTCTTCCTAGCCTACTCTACCTAGCCTAGCCTAGCCTAGCATAGTCTAGCCTACTCTACCTAGTTTACTCTACCTAGCCTAGCCTAGCCTAGCCTACTCTACCTAGCCTAGACTAGCCTACTCTACCCTATCCTAGCTTAGCTTAGCTTGTTATACCTAGCCTAGCCTACTCTAACCTACTCTACCTAGCCTAGCCTACTCCATCCTATCCTAGCCTAGCCTAGCCTACTCTAACTAGCCTAACCTACTCTAGCCTACTCTACCTAGCCTAGCCCTGCCTACCTTACCTAACCTAGCCTAGCCAGCCTACTCTACCTATCCTACTCTACCTAGCCTAGCCTAGCCTAGCCTACTCTACCTAGCCTACTGTATCCTATCCTAGCCTAGCCTAGCCTACTCTTCCTAGCCTAACCTACTCTACCTAGCCTAGCCTAGCCTAGCCTACTCTATCCTATGCTAGCCTAGCTTAGCCTAGCCTACTCTAGTCTACTCTACCTAGCCTAGCCTATTCTACCTAGTCTAGCATAGCCTAGCCTACTCTACCTAGCCTACTCTATCCTATCCTATCCAAGCCTAGCCTACTCTACCTAGCTGAGCCTACTCTACCTAGCCTAGCCTAGCCTAACCTACTCTACCTAGCCTAGCCTAGCCTAGCCCACTCTACTTAGTCTACTCTAGCCTAAGCTACTCTACATAGCCTACTCTACCTAGCCTATCCTAGCCGAGCCTACCCTACCTAGCCTACTCTACCTAGCCTATTCTACCAAGCCTAGCCTACTCTATCATTTTCTAGCCTAGCCTAGCCTACTCTAGCTAGCCTAGACTACTCTAGCCTACTCTACCTAGCCTACTCTATCTAGCCTTGCCTAGCCTAGCCAAGCCTACTCTATCTAGCCTATTCTGACCTATCTTAGCCTAGCCTAGCCTACTCTACCTAGCATAACATACTCTAGCCTACTCTACCTAGCCTACTCTATCTACCCTAGCCTACTCTACCTAGCCTAGCCTAACCTAGCCTACTCTATCCTAGCCTAGCCTAGCCTAGCCTACCTTACCTAGCCTAACCTACTCTACCTATCTTAGGCTAGCCTAACCTACTCTACCTAGCCTACTCTATTCTATCCTAGCCTAGCCTAGCCTACTCTACCTAGCCGAGCATAGTCTATCCTAGCCTAGCCTAGCCTACTCTACCTAAGCTAGCCTAGCCTACTCTACCTAGCCTTCTCTACCTAGCCTAACCTAGCCTAGCCTACTCTACCTAGCCTACTCTATCCTAGCCTAGCCTATCCTAGCCTACTCTACCTAGAATAACCTACTCTACCTAGCCTACACTACTTAGCCTAGGCTAGGCTAGCCTAGCCTAGCCTACTCTAATTAGCCTACTCTATCCTATCCTATCCTAGCCTAGCCTACTCTACCTAGACGACCCTAGCCTAGCCTAGCCTACTCTACCTAACCTAGCTTAGCCTACTCTACCTAACCTAGCCTAGCCTAGTCTACTCTACCTAGCGTACTATATCCTAGCCTAGCCTAGCGTAGCCTACTCTTCCTAGCCTACTCTACCTATCCTAGCCTACTCTAGCCTACTTTACCTAACCTACTCTACCTAGCCTGGCCTAGCCTAGTCTACTCTACCTAGCCTAGCCTAGCCTAACCTACTCTACCTATCCTAGCCTAATCTATCCTACTCTAGCCTAGTCTACCTAGCCTAGCCTACTCTACCTAGCTTAGTCTAGCCTAATCTTCTCTACCTAGCCTAGCCTACTCTACCTAGCCTACTCTATCCTATCCTAACCTAGCCTAGCCTACTCTACCTAGCCTAGCCTACTCTACCTAACCTACTCTATCATTTTCGAGCCTAGCCTAGCCTACTCTACCTAGCCTAGCCTACTCTAGCCTACTCTACCTAGCCTAGCCTAGCCTAGCCTATTCTACCTAGCCTAGCCTAGCCTAGCCTACTCTACCTAGGCTAGTCTATACTAGCCTAACCTAGCCTACTCTACCTAGGTTAGTCTATACTAGCCTAGCTTACTCTAGCCTATTCTACCTAGCCTACTCTACCTAGCCTAGCCTACTCTACCTAGCCTAGCCTACTATACCTAAACTAGCCTAGCCTAGCCTACTCTACGTAGCCTACTTTATCCTAGCCTAGCCTAGCCTACTCTAGCCTAGCCTAGCCTAGCTTAGCCTAGCTTAGCTTAGCCTAACGTAGCCTAGCTTAGCTTAGCCTAGCTTAGCCTAGCTTTGCTTTGCTTAGCCTAGCCTAGCCTAGCCTAGCCGAGCCTAATCTACCTAGCAAAGCCTAGCCTACCCTACTCTACCTAGCCTAGCCTACTCTATCCTATCCTAGCCTAGCCTACTCTACCTAGCCTAGCCTAGCCTAGCCTACTCCTAGCCTAAGCTATCCTATCTTAGCCGAGCCTAACCTACTCTACCTATCCTAACCTACTCTAGCCTACTCTACGTAGCCTAGCCTAGCCTTCTCTACCTAGCCTAGCCTACTCTGCCTAGCCTAGCCTACCTAGACTACTCTTGCTAGCCTAACCTACTCTAGCCTACTTTACCTAGCCTACTCTAGCCTATTCTACCTAGCCTAACTTAGCCTAGCCTACTCTACCTAGCCAAGCCTAGCCTAGCCTACTCTACCTAGCCTAGTCTACTCTATCCTAGCCTAGCCTAGCCTACTCTCTCCTAGCCTAGCCTAGCCTACTCTATCCTAGCCTACTCTACCTAGCTTAGCCTAGCTCAGCGTAGCTCAGCCTAGCTTAGCCTAGCGTAGCTTTGACTAGCCTAGCCTAGCCTAGCTAAGCCTAGCTTTGCTTCGCTTAGCTTAGCCTATCTTTGTCTAGCCTAGCTTTGCCTAGCTTAGCTTAGACTAGCATAGACTAGCCTAGCTTAGCCTAACCCAGCCTAGCTTAGCCTAACCCAACCTAGCTTAGCCTAGCCTAGCCTGGCCTAGCTTAGCCTAGCGTAGCTTAGCCTAGCCTAGCCTGGCCTAGCTTAGCCTAGCGTAGCTTAGCCAAGATTATCCTAGCTTAGCTTCGCTTAGCTTAGCCTAGCTTTGCCTCGTCTAGATTAGCCTAGCATAGCCTAGCTTAGCCTAGCCTAGCTTAGCCTAGCTTAGCTTAGCTTAGCCTAGCTTTGCCTAGCTTAGCCTAGCTTATCCTTGCTTTGCCTAGCATAGCTTAGCTTAGTCTAGCTTAGCTTAGCCTAGCTTAGCCTAGCTTTGTCTAGCCTAGCTAGTCTAGCCTAGCGTACTCTATCCTAGCCTAGACTACTCTATCCTAGCCTAGCCTACTCTACCTAGCCTAGCCTAGACGAGCCTACTCTATCTAACCTACTCTACCAAGCCTAACCTAGCCTACTCTACTTAACCTAACCTACTCTACCTAGCCTAGCCTAGACGAGCCTACTCTACCTAACCTAGCCTAGCCTAGCATACTCTATCCTATCCTAGCCTAGCCTGCCCTACTCTACTTAGCCTAGCCTACTCTATCCTACTCTAACTAGTCTACTCTACCTAGCCTAGTCTAGCCTAGCCTATTCTAGCCTAGCCTACTCTACCTAGCCTACTCTATCCTATCATAGCCTAGCCTAGCCTACTTTACCTAGCGTAGCCAACTCTAGCCTATTCTACCTAGTCTAGTGTACCTAGCCTAGCCTAGCCTACCATACTCTACATAGTCTAGCCTAGCCTAACCTACTCTACCTAGCCTAGCCTACTCTATCCTATGCTAGCCTATCCTAGCCTACTCTTCCTAGCCTAGCCTACTCTAGCCTACTCTACCTAGCATACTCTACCCAGCCTAGCCTAGCTTAGCCTACTCTACCTAGCCTAGCCTACTCTATCCTATCTTAGCCTAACCTAGCCTACTCTACCTAGCCTAACATACTCTAGCCTACCCTACCTAGCCTAGCCTATCCTAACATACTCTACATAGCATAGCCTACTCTACCTAGCTTATCCTAGCCTATCCTACTCTACCTAGCTTAGACTACTCTACCTAGCCTACTCTATCGTATCCTAACCTAGCCTAGCCTACTCTTCCTAGCCTAGCCTGCCTAGCCTAGCATAGTCTAGCCTACTCTACCTTGCCTACTCTACCTAGCCCAATCTATCCTAGCATACTCTACTTAGCCTAGCCTAGCCTACACTTCCTAGCCTACTCTACCTAGCCTAGCCTAGTCTAGCCTACCTAGCCTAGCATAGTCTAGTCTACTCTACCCAGCCTAGCTTAGCCTAGCCTACTCTACCCTATCCTAGCTTAGCCTAGCTTACTCTAGCCTACTCTACCTAGCCTAGCCTACTCCATCCTATCCTAGCCTAGCGTAGCCTTTTCTACCTAGCCTAGCCTACTCTAGCCTACTCTACCTAGCCTAGCCTAGCCTACTCTACCTAGCCTACTCTATCCTATCTTAGCCTAGCCTAGCCTACTCTACCTAGCCTAACCTACTCTTGCCTACTTTACCTAGTCTAGCCTAGCCTAACCTACTTTACCTAACCTAGCCTAGCCTAGCCTACTCTACCTATCCTACTCTACTTAGCCTAGCCTAGCCTAGCCTAGCCTACTCTACCTAGCCTACTCTATCTTATCCTAGCCTAGCCTAGCCTACTCTAGCCTAGACTACTCTACCTAGCCTAGCCTACTCTACCTAGACTAGCCTAGCCTAGCCTACTCTATCCTATGCTAACCTAGCCTAGCCTACTCTAGCCTACTCTACCTAGCCTAGCCTATTCTAGCTAGTCTAGCATAACTTAGCCTACTCTACCTAGCCTACTCTATCCTATCCTATCCCTGCCTAGCCTACTCTACCTAGCTGAGCCTACTCTACCTAGCCTTGCCTAGCATAACCTACTCTACCTAGCCTAGCCTAGCCTAGCCTACTCTACCTAGTCTAGCCTAGCTTAGGCTACTTTACATAGCCAACTCTACCTAGCCTGGCCTAGCCGAGCCTACCCTACCTAGCCTACTGTTATAACCCTAAAATGCATCACACAGGTTTACCTGGCATCAGGCCAACTCATGCCTCTTCCTAGCCAAAGCCATGCTGAATAAATCCTCAAAAAACCAATTAAAACAAGAAACTTGTGCCCTAACTTCTCACTGGGCGCGAGCAACCGCTTGCCGTCCTTCTACTGCATGCGGGTATCCGCAGGCTAACCCATTACAGCCCGCGGGTACCTAACAAAGCAAAAAATCAGGAAAGTTTCCGCCGGGACATGAGTCTTTTTGTCAGTTAATTGGAACTCCGAGCCATGCATGGTTGAGAGTTCGCCAAAAACCCTAGCTCCTCCTAGCCTATAAAAGGAGGGGTAGGGGTACTATTCAAAAGAGAAAAAAGATAGCAAAGAAACTCTGCCAAATTGCCAAGCCAGTTCTGTCCCAACCCTTTAGCCTTGCCTCAAGCTTTAGGAGAAATACATGTAGCAGTAGTTGGAGGACAGAAAGAAGAGGAAGAGCCCAGGATCAGGATCGTGGAACGGTGGCCGATCTCAGAAATCATTGTAAGTTGGTTCATATTGAGATTAATGAAAAAGATACTTTTCCCGTCCCAAATACATGAGTCTCATCTATGATATTTGATTTATGTTTTATCTCTAACCCCCTAGTAGATCAGTAGCATGCATGCACAGTTTGTCTTGATTGAAGGAAGCTTTGTGGAAGGAGCAGTAGCAGCAAGGAGATAACAACTCAACGAAGGATCTACTTCAACCGTCGGAAAAAGGTTGGTTTATTCTTCCCATGTTTGCCTGAGAAAAGGGGTTGAGGTTTTGGGTAGAAGGTTAAAAGTTAAATCTTAAGGGTCATGATCTACGTATAAGTTTAGAGCCCTAGCTTATTAGTCCGTAGGGTAGAATATCCCACAACAGAATTGGCGACTCCACTGGGGATATTGTGCTCTTAGGGTCTCCTGGTTTGGTGAAAGATCTTTTTGGTAGTTCAAATAATTAAGTTTTTGTTTCTTTGCCATTTTTTTTTTCTGTTAGTCAAAAGCTAGTAGGGAACCTGGTCATCAATACCAGTTTTCCTTGACTGACGCTTGACATTTCTTTTCGGGACACACAGAGGTACCCGCAGCCTGCAGAAGCCCTGCCCGCGGGTAACCCGCGCCCTAACCTTCTACAGCACGCGGATATCCGCGTCCTATAGTGGTTTCAGTAGCGTGTACTGACCAGGAAGTTTAAGAGGCAGTCCCCTCTTCCCCTGTCAGAAGTTTGTCTTCTCAGGGGGCTTTCTGGATCCTGTCTGGGGCTGAATTGGTTTATAGTCTTGTGTTTCAGTCTTTCTTGTTGTGTGTTTCTTCACATTGGCTTTCCTTTTTGCAATTTTATTTTTTCTATTAAAGTGATAGCATCTCAGCCTGTCAGAGACTCTGGTTGTCAGTACCAGAAGCCTTTTTCAGGACTAGACTGTCTGTGTACAATTTTTTCTCAGTATTTGGACATACCCGCGCCCTGCTTAGGCTTAGCCCGCGTATACCCGCGTTCTGTAGTGGAACAGCACGCGGGTACACGCGTGCTGTCTTGGTGACAGTCGCGGGTCTGTTAGGTAGCTTTTCAGGTTGGGTGGGGCAGTCATCCCCTCCTGTGGTGAGAAGAGATCCTCTCAGAGGTTTAAAGTCTGAGGCTGCACAGTCAGCAGGTTAGGGCATTTTTCCCTTAGCTTAAGCTTATTATTTGATTTTTTGATAGAAAGGACAAAAAAGAAAAAATATTTATTTTTTGGTTTTTAGGCAAGTGTTAGAATTAGAGTTGTCTTGATTGCTTTACTTGCATTTTAGTGCTTTGATTCTGTTTGCGACTTGCGCTTTAAGCCAGAGTTTTTTCTTTATTTCTCTTGGCTTTGATCTTGTCAGCATTTTTCCTTGTTGTGTGATTTTACAACGAAATAAAAAACAATCTCTTGTTTCATTTTCTTCTTGGATTGAGGATTATGTTTTTGCGTCAGTATCTAGGAAAGAAGTCTTTTGCATAAGTTTTTACAGTGCAGGTCTAGTATAAGTAGCTCGCAGATCTGAGCAAAAGTTCTCTTCATTTACTGCATAAAATCTTAGTAAATCTGAAAAAGAAAAGAAGTCTTTCCATTGAAAAGTTGCTGGTTTTGCATTTTAGAAAAATTTGTTTTCAGCATTTCTGTGCATTTTGCTTTGAGTCTGTTTTACACACCATCAGTTTCACTTCCGCACCTTGAGATTCAAAAATCCCATTAAAAGCAACGCTTAATAAAATCAAGTAGACTTTTCTGTTTGTAGGGTGGACACATTAGCTCATGATAGGGCCTTGGAATAGGTTGAAGAGTAAATTCTCCAAGGCCACCCAAACCAAACATTGGAGTCTGTCATTAGGGAGTGTAGAAGTCCGGTTACGAAAAGTTATTCAGGACCCCCCTCTAACACAGGGGCTAAACACAAGGTCGCGTAAGGAAAGACAGTGGAAATAACACCTCCAAAGCTGGACCGAGCGTTGCGGAGAACACATATAGAGGATCTGTTAAGGGATTCCGTCGTTAGCATTTTCCACGGAGCTTCGTGGGTCTTGAATCCGTTCGAGGTCCTCAGTCGTCTTCCGGAACACTTGCTCTCGATAC